>JXCR01077445.1:220850-232152 GCA_002079205.1 Phalaenopsis hybrid cultivar
ATATATATGTGTGTGCGCGCGCGCACAGATATATATATATATATATATATATATATATATATATATATATATATATATATATATATATATATATATATATATATTCAAAAACTGACTGAGGGGTGGTCCCCCTTCCAGTCCATGTGCAAATTCGAATTTACCCGTAAGAGCTGGGATTCGTACCTCTGACCCGAGGGTCTTACGCCAAAGCTGCCACCAAAAAGCCACGGCTCGGGTGCGCGCACATATACATATATACATACATACATACATATAACCCTAAACTTAATTAATTAAAACAAGTTAATAAACCTTACTCGTTAGCTTGGTCAACCTTCCTTCTCTTCTTCACTTGATCTCGATTTGATCTGAATAGCCACCTACCCACGACTTCTTTCTCCTCTTCCACTGACGCACGCAAACACGACAAATCCCGTCTTTCTCGGTTCTTCTACTTCGCACGACTTTACAACCCTAATAGTCGCACGCAAGACTCGCTGCTACGGCTCCTCTCCTCTCAACAGAGCCACATAACTCCTCCCTCTTCTTCCTCCNCATACATATAACCCTAAACTTAATTAATTAAAACAAGTTAATAAAACTTACTCGTTAGCTTGGTCAACCTTCCTAAAGCACGCGCTCCCCTTCTCTTCTTCACTTGATCTCGGTTTGATCCGAATAGCCACCTACCCACGACTTCTTTCTCCTCTTCCACTGACGCACGCAAACACGACAGATCCCGTCTTTCTCGGTTCTTCTACTTCGCACGACTTTACAACCTTAATAGCCGCACGCAAGACTCGCTGCTACGGCTCCTCTCCTCTCAACAGAGCCACATAACTCCTCCCTCTTCTTCCTCCACATTTTTGCAAGGTAACAAGCGCATGAAGCCGATCACCCCCCCTTCTTCCTCTTTGGTTGCGCGTAAGAGCTTGAAGAAGAGATTCATCCAGCGTGAGGCTCGGCGTTCAAGCGGGTAGGATAGATATACAATGACTTCTCTTAATCTCTCTCCTCTCCTTCTTCAGCATCATTATCTCCTCCTTCCTCTCGTTCTCCAGCTCAAATGAGGGGAAGTTTTCAAAATAGCATCGAATAATTTTCAAACGACGAGGTGCGACTCCTCTAATCGTCAACATCCATTCATTTATTTATTTATTTTTNATTTTCAAAATAGCGTCGAATAATTTTCAAACGACGAGGTGCGACTCCTCTAATCGTCAACATCCATTCATTTATTTATTTATTTTTTATTATGAAAAGTTACAGTTATTACAAAGAGAGCTAGAACTAAGTTGGAAAATGGCTGACAATAGGTGATTGCAGCGCTGGAGGGAATGGGAGTACTGTTGCCCTACTGGAAAGTGTCTAACAGTAGGTGGTTGCGCCGTTGGAGAAGTGAGTGCCTGCGGTATGTTGGGAGAAGGCTGCCAACAGGTGGCTACAATGTAGGAGGGAGTAGGAGGGGTGTCGGTCAACTAGAAAGTGGTTCGCACTAGGTGGNCGCCCTACTGGAAAGTGTTAAACAGTAGGTGGTTGCGCCGTTGGAGAAGTGAGTGCCTGCGGTCTGTTGGGAGAAGGCTGACAACAGGTGGCTACAATGTAGGAGGGAGTAGGAGGGGTGTCGGTCAACTAGAAAGTGGTTCGCAGTAGGTGGTTGTGCCGTAGGAAGAGAGCGGCAGGAGTTGGCAGCTATCTGGCAGGTACGGGAGGGATGGTGGCCCACTAGAAGGGAGCTGGAGAAGGATCGACCTATTGGAACGTGCTGGAGACGGTCAACGACAATAATACATAGGTTGAAGAAGTCTAGTGGCAGCGGGAAGGCGAAGGAACAATGGAGGTAGTCACTAACTCGGATTAGTTACAACTGTAGCACCTTCTAGTCATCGAATATAACTCTAGAAAGGGAGAAATACCAGAGGCAAAAATTTGAGACAAGTCAAGACCCCTCTAATGCAAGCAAATCAACTAAANCTAGGTGGTTGTGCCGTAGGAAGAGAGCGGCAGGAGTTGGCAGCAATCTGGCAGGTACAGGAGGGATGGTGGCCCACTAGAAGGGAGCTGGAGGAGGATCGACCTATTGGAACGTGCTGGAGACGGTCGACGACAATAATACATAGGTTGAAGAAGTCTAGTGGCAGCGGGAAGGCGAAGGAACAATGGAGGTAGTCACTAACTCGGATTAGTTACAACCGTAGCACCTACTCGTCATCGAATATAACTCTCGAAAGGGAGAAATACCAGAGGCAGAAATTTGAGACAAGTCAAGACCTTTCTAATGCAAGCAAATCAACTAAATACATAATAGATGATAATAGATAGAAATAAAAGGTAATAGTAAAGGAAAGTGATGGAATAGAAAGACAAAAATGGAAATGAATAGAAATAGGAAAGAAAGAGAAAAAGGAGAGGAGGAGGAGGAGGGGGAAGGGGGTAAATTTGGAAAGGGAAAATCCTCCCCCTTTGAGCGGAAAATCTCTTGGTCCAAGAAATCTCTTGGTTGAACCAACCGATCCAGCCTTACACCATAGCAGGGATACAACAGGTGCGTCCTGTGTCAATCTTCTGTTGTTGGAGGAGCTTCGACTTCATCCGTGAAAACTTATGCATCTTCGAAATACGACATCAGGTCTGCAACATTGAACTTGACTAAAACATTGTAATCCCCTGATAGGCTGATCTTGTAGGCATTATCATTCAACTTCCTTAATATCTGAAAGATTCGTCTGCTCTGAGCTTGAATTTTCCGAATACTCCTACTGGGAATCTCTCTTTCTTCTATCAGATCCACACTAAGTCTCTTTTAAAGGTGACCCTTTTCCTTGTCTTGTTCGCCTATATGATTCTGCTTAGTGATATCTCTTTTGACTTCCACTTGGAGTTTCTGAATCCCGTGCACCCGTTCTCTGTATCCTCACTAATCTCTGACATCAGCAGGAGCGGTACTAACTCAAGTAGAGTGAGCAAGTTGTTCTCGTATATAATCTCGAATGGAGTGCATCTCGTAGTTTGACTGATGGATCTATTGTACGCAAATTTGGCTTGAGCTAGAATACCGTTCCACTGCTTGATACTCTTTCCCAAAAAGCATCTTAGAAGATTTTCAAGGCTCCTGTTTATAACCACTACCTGGTTGTCGATTTGAGGGTGGGCTGCAGAACTTAATTGAAGTTCAGTGCCTAATTCCCCCCCCCCCCACAAAGTCCTCTAAAAGTGGATCAAAAACTTGACATTCCTGTCAAATGTGATGGTCCAAGATACCCCAGTCTTACGATTTCTTTGAAATACAAGTTAGTGATATGCGAAGCATCCTGCATTCTGGCGGGGGTAAACTGTGCCATATTTGAGAATCAATTCACGATGACCATGATTGAATCCTTAATCTGCTATGTCCTCAGAAGTCCTACCACAAAGTCGATGCTAATGTCCACCCACAATGCCCTTCGTACAAGTAAAGCGGTGTATAACGCATTCTGCCCCCTTGTTTTTGCCATATGAAAAAACTTGTCCTGCTTGACGTGTCGATCGACATCCCTCGTCATTCAGAGCAAAAAAAAGTGCTCTCTCATCAGTGCAAGAGTTGTCCCTGCCAAATTACCCTGTTATTCCTCCACCACGGCTGTCTCAGCGAGCATCTCGAATGCACAACTTTGGTAGAACAAGTATACATCAACTTGGTAGTAATGCTCGGTAAGGTTCTCCTGACATTGCTCCCAGATCTCCTTGAAGTCGTCTACCTCGTACATGTTCTTTACAATCTCAAAAACCACAACTTGAGTCTGCATCGATGTTATCAATAGTTGACGATGGCTCAGTAAGCGGGCTACTCGATTCTGGTTCTCGACCTTGTGCTTAAGCATGAACTGAAACAATGCTAAGAACTCCACCTAAGTGGCGTGTCAGCCCTTCAAATTGCTCTGAATGTTTGGGGACTTTAAAGCTTCGTGATCTGTGAATTGTGTGAACTCGCTTGTTGGAGGATAATGGTTATGTGCTTAAGATCACTTACAATAACATAAACTCCTTGTCGTATGTCGAGTACTTCCTCATGAAATCATCAAGCTTTCATCGAAAAAAGCGATGGGGTTACCTCCCTTCCTCAACCTGCTCCTATCCCTACTCCGAATGCATCACACTCTACCTCGATCAGCTAGATGAAATGTGGTAATGCTAAGACTGAAGCTTGGGTCACTTTCTCTTTAAGTGTATTGAAGCTATTCTAAGCTGCCTCTTTCCACCATAACTTGTCTCCCTTCAAAAAGTCCTACAGAGCGACGGTAATAGTACTGAAGCTCCCGATGAATAACTCTGTAAAACGACGCAAGCCCCAGAAAATGGCTCAACCCGGTGAACCCCTGCAGTGCGGTCCAGCTCACATTGGGCTTGATCTTAGTATGGTTCATTTGAATGCCTACACTAGACACGATATAACCTAAAAAACATACCTGGTTCACATGAAGTAACACTTCTTCAGGTGGGCATATAATTTATCTGCTCACAATAACATTGCCTCAGGTGTTGTAACTGTCTTTCAGATCAACTGTATACTAGAATGTCATCAAAGCAGACCACTACAAATTTCCCAATGTGGGGCCGAAATACCTGATTCAACAACCTCAATAAAGTGTTAGGATCCTTTGACAAGCCAAAGAGCATGATTGCCCACTCATATAGACCATCTCGTGCCTAAAAAGCAATTATCCACTGGTCTCATGGCCTCATCCATATATAGTGATACCCACTGCGCAAGTCGATCTTGGAAAAGATAGTGGCACCGTGTAACTAGTTCAAAAGATATAGTCCGTCTTCTTGGCCTACATCGAACCATAAAGCATACATAAACGTTAAATTTTTTTGTCACTTCTGGAAAACCTTATGAGGTAAATTGGGCACAAAACTCCAATTTAGTTCAATACATACCCACAATCAGATGTACAGATAGAGGTGATGTATCAAAGTTTGGAAAATCTCTTTAGGTGCTTTGTAAAAAGAGTAAAAGCCCAAAACAGTCCCCCAACTATTAACAAGTGTAATTTAGTCTCAGAGTTTTAGAATGCTCCAATTTAGTCTCAGATTATCAAAATGCTCCAAATTGGTTCTAAATCATATTTTCAGTTAAATTTAACTATGGTCAGCATGATTTGAAGGATATTTTCATCTTTTATGTAATTATTTATAAATACATTGACCATAAAAATTATTGTATATGGTGTTTGGCTAAATTTTGGCTAAATTGTGCTTAAAACCTGATTAAATACTGCTCAAATATGATTAAAAGAAAACATCACAAAATATGAAATCTCATATTTCCATTTCTACTTTTAAATCCGATTAAATAATGTATTTGCCACATATTACATTTTCTTTCTTCGAAAAATTACCCCTCTTCGCAAACTTAGTGTCCTATTTACCTGACTAGAGTTGCAGCTTCCTCAAGTCAAACTAATGATGGTCAAAGCCGCTTCTCTTTGCAATGAATGATGGTTTGAGGGGTTGCACAAGCACTCGAATGGAGATGAAGTATTGTCGTCGACACAAGCACCACAAATGGAAACAGAGACGAAGACTGCTCCATCGAGTGAAGAAGCAACACATGAGTACTCGTCTTGAGTTGTTTGCTACGTCAATGGTAAAACAGAAGAGGAGTGATTAGATGGAGGCGAAGCCTTGTCGTCGACTCAAACAACACGGTTGGAGACTGAGACGGAAACTGCTTCATCGAGTGGAGAAGCAACAAATGAGTAGGCGTCTTGAGTTGCTTCCTCCGTCGATTGTGAAATAAAAGGGAAGAAGCAACATGAGTGGAGGAGCAATGAAGATTTAGGTTAAGGAGATATTGTTTTGCGTATAAATCCTCCAGTGAGAATCGGTAAGCCCTTCGCGTGTTCAAATCGTAAATTTTAGTTTGCGTATAAATCCTCCTGTGAGAATCGGTAAGCCCTTCGTGTGTTTAATTTGTAAATTTTATTAATAAACAAAATTATCCTTCAAAATGAGAAAGGAGTTAAATTAAAGAAAAGTTTTATTTAGGGCGAATTTGGAACAATTTTTAATAACTGGGGACTTAAGTTCGAGCATTTTAAAACTCGAGGACTAAATTAGACACTTATTAATAATCAGTGTACTATTTTAGGCTTTTTCTCTTTGTGGAAAATAACATCAGATAGTGAGGTTTAATTCTTCCTCAAGTTGAGTTTGCCAACAGCATATTCATCAGCTAATTCACATGCCACAACCCCTTTGATATTATACATGAACAGAATCCCCTCACACACTTAGAGATAATACCAATGCTTCTAGCTACTGAGTTTAACACATATGCTGAGACTAAAGTTAGAGAAATTCATACCCTATATGAACAAGTGAGAAGAAACTGTTAAGCATCACATGAAATACTAGAAAGAGTTTAGTAAGTCCAGAAAGGCGATAATCTTCAAAGAAGAAGATTTGGTATGGATCAAATTTAAGAAGAAAAGATTTCATGCAGGTCTTTTGAGAAGCTCAAGCTAGAGCTGACAATCCATTTAGAACCGTCAAAAAGATTAATGACAACACATTAAAAATTGAGCCGTTGGGAGACTACAATAGTTTCCTATATTTAACGTCGCTAAGTTGCACCACACTAAGAAGATCTAGAAGTTTTCAATGAAAAAGAAAAGCCTCTCCTACCCAATAAAGTGACTCGGGTGTTATTTCTCGCCCAAATGGGAGGGATTCAAAGGCCGGGGTGCAAATTCTTCCCCAAGACATCCTGGAATAGGATCTTTTCCATTTAGAGAAGTGAAGAGTCTTTTAGGCCCCATATCTAGGTTTTATTTAATTAAAATAAGTATGTTTGAACAGTTATGCTTTGGCTTAGATTATTTGGAGAAATTTTTCTCTATTTTTTCATATTTTGGAGTTTATTAGTTTATTCTTCTTCAATCAATGAGTTTGACTTTGAAAGGAACAAGTGATAAACCTTCCAAAGTTCGAGCATCTCTGCCCTAACCACCGACTGCACCCCTCTTTTAGGTTTTTCCTTCAAAATAGCCGCCAACATCAATTTACCCTCTAATTCCATCAACTTCAAGTATTTTATTCTTTTTGCCATTCTACAAAAATCTTCCCGCTAGATNCTCCTGTAACAGGATCTTTTCCATTTAGAGAAGTGAAGAGTCTTTTAGGCTCCATATCTAGGTTTTATTTAATTAGAATAAGTATGTTTGAACAGTTATGCTTTGGCTTATATTATTTGGAGAAATTTTTCTCTATTTTTTCATATTTTGGAGTTTATTAGTTTATTCTTCTTCAATCAATGAGTTTGACTTTGAAAGGAACAAGTGATAAACCTTCCAAAGTTCGTGCACCGTTGCCCTAACCACCGACTGCACCCCTCTTTTAGGTTTTTCCTTCAAAACAGCCGCCAACATCATTTTACCCTCTAATTCCATCAACTTCAAGTATTTTATTCTTTTTGCCATTCTACAAAAATCTTCCCGCTAGATCTGATCCTTAAACACCTTCTTAGAATTCTAAAATGTTGTCAAACATCCTATCCAATTGACAAAGGAAAATTTAATAAATCCTTCATCATCATATCACATATGATTATTATTTATCTTTGTATAACTTTATTAAGTTTTAAATATGAATGAGTACCACAACTATTGATTTGTTCTGGTTCAAGAAAGAATGGCATGTGCCAAAGATATAGTATATAAAATTTAGTAAAAAATTGAACCGGCTATATAGGCTTGATGAAACCTACAAGCCCATTTCGCTAACAGAAGGTGGAGGGCAATTAACAAGATTCCTTTAGCTACAGGACAAGCGAGGCAAACAAAATTCGATCCCAAGCAAATGGCAAGTGTGAGTGATGGTGTGTCGAGNTGACGAAACCTACAAGCCAATTTCGCTAACAGAAGGTGGAGGGCAATTAACAAGATTCCTTAAGCTACAGGACAAGCGAGGCAAACAAAATTCGATCCCAAGCAAATGGCAAGTGTGAGTGATGGTGTGCCGAGTGGGAAGACAACATGGAGCATAGAAGAATAGATGTCTCAGCAGAAAGGAGACAGAGCTAGAGAGCATGGACGACGAATGCATGCAAGAAAGTGGCAAACATCTCAATGTGTAAGGGACGACACCGCGTGTGCGAGAACCGACTTCGTGAGCATTTGCGTACATGGCAATAGGCATGAATGATGAGTTGGGTTCAAGAGTGAAGATTTGAGTCGGTCGAGGAAAAAAATTCTTTATAGAATTTGGTGTGAATGTAAGGGTTTTGGGTTTTAGAAATAATTATTTAAAGTTAATCTTTAGTAAGTATTAATATTAACCTATATTAAATAATGTCAAAAATCAAAGGTTGAAAAATTTTCAAATTGAAAGATTAGAAGGGGTCCATAAAAGTTAGTTGACAAGGAAGTAATTAGGGTAAACATTGTACATATAATCTTTTTAGTTTTCATATGGGTATAAAGACCTAAATAGAGTTTAAATTGAAGAAAAATTTTTGGTTTTGATTAGAGGACAATAGTATAATATTAGGTGTGATCAGGAATTGAACAATTGAGTGTGATGATAAGGGATTGAGCAAAAGAACAAGCTACATGAGGCAAGCAATTTAATCATATAGCATATACTTCAAAGAGATTTAAATGAAAATTGTCTTTTAAGTTAGAGAATTACCCTAGAGACATTAAGTTTCAAAATAGCAATGTTGCCAAAATATATCAAAAGAAAAGGAGAAAAGAAATTAAAATAAATTTAAACTTACATCTACTTCCTCTCTCCATTGGTTTCTAAAAACATTCGCACGCCCCACTGCATCTTGGCTCAAAACAAAGAAAAACGCAGTAATTCCCGCTATTTCTGAGGGCAAGCAAAAAAAAAAAAAAAGAAAAGGCTTAAGCCCCCCTCCCTATCATGACTGCAAGTTTCAATATGCAATCGTGACTAGGGCTAGTGAGGAAAGCAATGACGGGATTGCAGCGTGCAAAGACGGCTAAAACTTCAAAATCCTGAAATCACAAAAGTCTTGTTTGTGTCTCCCTGCATGTCATGTCGACTACTTAGCTTCCTGTTAACCTGTNAAGCCCCCCTCCCTATCATGACTGCAAGTTTCAATATGCAATCGTGACTAGAGCTAGTGAGGAAAGCAATGACGGGATTGCAGCGTGCAAAGACGGCTAAAACTTCAAAAACCTGAAATCACAAAAGTCTTGTTTGTGTCTCCCTGCATGTCATGTCGACTACTTAGCTTCCTGTTAACCTGTTCGTCCCTTCATAAGAGGGACACCATTTCACATAATCCTGCTTCATTTCACATAATAAAGCTGACCACCCTCTTCCCTTCGTCTTTTGTCGCTCACTCCTACCACACCAAAGCAGAAGTCTTTGAATGTAGAAGAAAGCTTGCCCTCTCCACAGCCTCCTCTACGTTTCAGAAGCAGGAAAGTCCCTCCACACTTCATCCTTCCCATTAATGCAAACAATATACATCTCATTCTCTTAATTTAATGATCTCCACATTAACTCATAATCACATAACTGAATGTTTTATCTCTCTTTCNTCTCATTCTCTTAATTTAATGATCTCCACATTAACTCATAATCACATAACTGAATGTTTTATCTCTCTTTCTCGCTTGGAGTCCACTTTTTCGTTGTCCCAAGCTGATGAACCAAATAATATATAATACAAAATATTTATTATATAGTATATATATTAAAGAAAATAAGAGGAAGAGAGAGAGAGAGAGAGAGAGAGAGAGAGAATTGCATGATAATTAATGGACTCGTCGATCTCATTTCAACTCATCATCTGCATCGATGCCTCACACTAGAAAGGTACAAATGTAGGGAAATTTTGTTGGCATTATTTTCATGCAGGTTACTTGAAGAGGATTCTTTACGTCCGAGTGGAGTGATTCTTTACGTTCATGTAGGTCGGGCACGGGCACGGGCACCCCGATGCAGTCCCCTTAGCAAGGTCGACACTAGAAGGTTGTAAAAATTACAGATGACTTAGAGTTGCAAATGATTTTTAAATTTGGCTATTTGGACTTATAAATGCTATTAAAANGATGGGAGTAGAGGATTCTTTACGTCCGAGTGGAGTGATTCTTTACGTTCATGTAGGTCAGGCACGGGCACCCCGATGCAGTCCCCTTAGCAAGGTCGACACCAGAAGGTTGTCAAAATTACAGATGACTTAGAGTTGCAAATGATTTTTAAATTTGGCTATTTGGACTTATAAATGCTATTAAAAATTGAATTATTTAGATTTTGAAAACATATGAAAATAAAAATAAAGATAAATTTAAACTGTGAATTAAAAGTCAAAATAATCATTCAAATTCTAGTTTAAGTCCTTTCAAAAGGACAAAGTTAGATGCACAGATGACATATAAAAGCCTTTGAATAATTTTGAAAGCCAAGCCTGCCAGTTAATTTGATCGGATTTCTCTTAGACTTCAAATTCAATCAAATTGAAAATGATTGTATAAAAATCTATATTTTAGTGCAAATATATCTTTATGTGATCTATTTAAATAAATTAATTTGGCTAATTAAGAACATAAATGTCACTTTTAAATGCTAAACAATGATTTCATATGCCTCATCACCACCGAATCTGCAACTCGATTATAAATGTCGACAAAAGGCGGTAAAAGCCTTANCAAATTGAAAATGATCGTATAAAAATTTATATTTTAGTGCAAATATATCTTTATGTGATCCATTTAAATAAATTAATTGGGCTAATTAAGAACATAAATGTCACTTTTAAATGCTAAACAATAATTTCATATGCCTCATCACCACCGAATCTGCAACTCGATTATAAATGTCGACAAAAGGCGGTAAAAGCCTTAAAATAAAAATGTTGCATGCACGCTAAAATAATGGTATTTGTGAGAATTTTGAATGACTTGGATTTATATATATATAACTTCAATGATATTTTAAAATCAAATATCACTACAAAATTTACAATACACATGCTAGCGGACNTTTGCATGCACGCTAAAGTAATGGTATTTGTGAGAATTTTGAATGACTTGGACTTATATATATAACTTCAATGATATTTTAAAATCAAATATCACTACAAAATTTACAATACACATGCTAGCGGGCAAAAGGTGATTCTTTTTAAAGCCCAAAATGAAACATTGTGTGGGATCAAAACATGCATTTCAAAATGATTTTTTTTTTAAATCTTACATTTGTGTTTCAAAGATTTTATAACTCTAGTATTCTGCCTTGAATGATGTTTGAGTACTTTAAAATATGCATTTGCATCTTATAAACA
>JXCR01077445.1:232475-246638 GCA_002079205.1 Phalaenopsis hybrid cultivar
CATTTAAAAGTTAAGTTGAATAATTATAATTTTAACTGTACTAATTAAAGTTTTTTTAGTTTAATGGTGCTATGCAATTTTATGATTTCAATTAGAATCACATTTGATACATTCCAATCATTACAGACATTGATAAAAAGTAATTGAATGTTTAAATTCAATAACTCGTACAAAAGTTGTAACATTTTTAAACAAAATTAATATATATTGCATTTGTATTGAATGTTTAATGCACTTTAAATAGTTGAAATAAATTAAATAAAAATCAAATGAAATAAAAAGATCAATCAATCAAAGGAGTCACCCCATTATGATAGTAACTATGATGCTATTGTATCTGTGCATGTGAGAAAAATGAAAAAATTGTGGAACAAAAGAAAAATGTTTATGAGTATAATATTTTAGATGGTGATCTTGTGATACCTTCATTAAAATAAAATATAAATGTTCAAGGGTTTTATTAAAGTAAAATGTTGATGTTTAATCACTTTTGAACAACATACATGTTTGAACATTGGCATAAAAATTAGTGCATTATAGAAATATAATTTTTCATATAACTTAACATATAGCTTAAATGGTTATTACAGAAAAAGCTCATTTAAACTGAATAGCTGAACCAAGGGAATTTGTATATAGAAAAATGAAAATAACTGAAAATAGATACAAAAAATGTAACTTGTACTGTTGTAGGAACTTAATTTTATATGTGTTGGGTGTGAATTAAAAATGTAAATATTTAGCAGCTCTTTACCGTTTAAATGATGTATTGGATTCTTGTAAATATTAGAAAAGTATGACTTAACTATCCAATTGTATATTATGATATTGGTAATTCCAAGCTCCAAAACAAGGACATGACGTATTAGGACAAAAAAAATATATGTATGATGAATCACGGATTAGCATTAAAAATAGTCATACAGTTATCCCACAGTTTTTAAATACTGGGGTTTAAATTAATAACTAACATCGACTCCATATATTTTCAAAAGGTTATACAAAATATAATCAATGCAAGGTGCTTTGGCGTACACTATTTATAGATGATATGATTCTAAGTAGTGACTTATTTTCTAAAATAAGTGAGAAATTAAAATATTTCAAAAATGTTTAGAAGATAAAACCTTAAAAATGAAAGAACAAGAACTAAGTATGTGATATATGATTCTAATAAGTATGCTGTTTACAATTATCAGTTAAGAATTTCAAATAATGTAATACTTAAGTGTTATAAATTTAAGTACATCAGATCAATCATGTAAATGAACTGAGACATTGATCAAAATAAAACTTCTAAAGTCTGGATGCTTAAAATGGGAAATTACCTCAAGCAATCTGCAAGATAAGATAATATTGTGGAGGCTTAAAAGTAAAATTTTATAAAATTACAATTAAGTTGATGAAGTACAGATCCAAATGTTGGGCCATAACAAGAAGTATCTAAATTGAGTGAGATAGACATGAGAACATTAACATGGATGTGTGACAAGCCTTTAAAAAAAATGAAAACAAAGGATAATTATAATAATGGAAAAGTTTGAGTAATATCTATTAAAAAATAAGATGACTGAAATTTGGTTTGGACATGGGCTACAAGGGATAAAAATGAGCATGTCAGAAGAGTTGTTAAATTAAGTCTAAAAACAGTAGAAAAGAAAAAGGATTAGGACTAAAATTTCATAGTAGAAGTTATTCAAAATNAATTTGTATATAGAAAAATGAAAATAACTGAAAATAGATACAAAAAATGTAACTTGTACTGTTGTAGGAACTTAATTTTATATGTGTTGGGTGTGAATTAAAAATGTAAATATTTAGCAGCTCTTTACCGTTTAAATGATGTATTGGATTCTTGTAAATATTAGAAAAGTATGACTTAACTATCCAATTGTATATTATGATATTGGTAATTCCAAGCTCCAAAACAAGGACATGACGTATTAGGACAAAAAAAATATATGTATGATGAATCACGGATTAGCATTAAAAATAGTCATACAGTTATCCCACAGTTTTTAAATACTGGGGTTTAAATTAATAACTAACATCGACTCCATATATTTTCAAAAGGTTATACAAAATATAATCAATGCAAGGTGCTTTGGCGTACACTATTTATAGATGATATGATTCTAAGTAGTGACTTATTTTCTAAAATAAGTGAGAAATTAAAATATTTCAAAAATGTTTAGAAGATAAAACCTTAAAAATGAAAGAACAAGAACTAAGTATGTGATATATGATTCTAATAAGTATGCTGTTTACAATTATCAGTTAAGAATTTCAAATAATGTAATACTTAAGTGTTATAAATTTAAGTACATCAGATCAATCATGTAAATGAACTGAGACATTGATCAAAATAAAACTTCTAAAGTCTGGATGCTTAAAATGGGAAATTACCTCAAGCAATCTGCAAGATAAGATAATATTGTGGAGGCTTAAAAGTAAAATTTTATAAAATTACAATTAAGTTGATGAAGTACAGATCCAAATGTTGGGCCATAACAAGAAGTATCTAAATTGAGTGAGATAGACATGAGAACATTAACATGGATGTGTGACAAGCCTTTAAAAAAAATGAAAACAAAGGATAATTATAATAATGGAAAAGTTTGAGTAATATCTATTAAAAAATAAGATGACTGAAATTTGGTTTGGACATGGGCTACAAGGGATAAAAATGAGCATGTCAGAAGAGTTGTTAAATTAAGTCTAAAAACAGTAGAAAAGAAAAAGGATTAGGACTAAAATTTCATAGTAGAAGTTATTCAAAATCATTTGTTTATAAAATAACCTAAACACCTCAAACCACGCTTAGTATGAACAAAAACAAAAAATGAGGATTTATAATGTTGACTCCAAGTATTTGGGAAAATTGTGATACTGAAAATGATCATATCAAATGCAANCCTCAAACCACGCTTAGTATGAACAAAAACAAAAGATGAGGATTTATAATGTTGACTCCAAGTATTTGGGAAAATTGTGATACTGAAAATGATCATATCAAATGCAACAAGCCAAATCCAAATTATTAGAATAGCATAAACGATGCTAAATTTGAGTTAGGAAAACCCAACTAAATAAAATTCAATATGCATCAGAAGAGCAAGTTCCCCAACATGTATGAAGTTCAATCGACAGCAAGCACTCTTTCTAGATTTCATTTTATTTTTAAAAAAAGCAAACTTGCAGAATGTAGGTACAGCAGAAATATGACAATTAATAAACTCGAATTTACAAAAAAAAAAAAGATTATTTGACCAATTATAAATTTTTAGTGTTATTACTATCAACTAAAAACTTTTTTTTTAAGAGGACGTAAGCTTGTTAAACCAACTTGGAATGTTTAGCGTGAGAATGAGCCCAACATCAAATAATTCTTCGTACATAATCCAGATGCTACTTTAACTAAAAGTTGATAACATTATCCCAAAAAATATNAAATTATTTGACCAATTATAAATTTTTAGTGTTATTACTATCAACTAAAAACTTTTTTTTAAGAGGACGTAAGCTTGTTAAACCAACTTGGAATGTTTAGTGTGAGAATGAGCCCAATATCAAATAATTCTTCGTACATAATCCAGATGCTACTTTAACTAAAAGTTGATAACATTATCCCAAAAAATATCAGCCAAGCACAGAGCACTATAAAACATTAATAGCAGATAAAAAAAATAAATACCTCTGAAAGAAACCTTTCCTTTTCTTTTAGATGTTTTTTAAGTTCAGCTTCAATGGCAGAAATTCCTCCAACAACTAGAACTTTTTCCTCAAGTATCTCAATCTCACGAGTAAGTTCATCCACCTCAGCTTTTGTTTTTCTGTAATTCAAATTGTCATCTATGTTTCTTTTTAATTGATCTTGATTTCTGAGCAACTCTTTGCTCTTGTTTAAATCCGCCAAAATTTCCTGTTTCTTGCTCTCAAATTTCTGCAACTGAGACTCGGATAAGAGAAGCTTATCCTGCAATTCCTTTAGTTTTTCTTCCCTCTTTGAGTCCAGGTACCTTATAAGATATTCTAAATTATCAGCAAAGCTAGGTTTTGACAGATTAATAGAAAACATAGATGAAGTTCATGGTTTAAAGACATACTCTTTGATTCTAGAAGCAAGTTTTAGAAGCATTTCAAATTCCTGTTGAAAACTTCTTTTGGTTTCTGCCAGTTCGTCGTATTCTCGATCCAGCTTCGATTTCAAATTTGAATGTTCCTGCAATGCCTTCTCTTTATCCTTCAACAAGGGAAGAAGAGATTCTGCAAAATGCTGGAAAAAAAAANCCAAATTTTTACCTATTATCATCACCACATATAACACCAAGAAAATCATAAAACAACACAACAAACTCTATCGCACCCCCTTGACAATCCATAGCTCTTGCACCTCTAACCCGACTTTGGCAATCCACAAATCGTGCACTCCTACATTGAATGTAAATGATTCCAACCCTGTGATTAGCCACTTTCGTAATGCACCAATATATAATGTGCGGATTAAGAGCAAGGCGAGTTAGAGTTTTATGATGTTAATTATTTGATTTGAAATAATTTTTTACTTACTAAATGCTAATAATAGGTTTAACAAAAGGCAGAAGATTAGTGGCTAAATCAAATAGAATTGCAAGCGGGAATGAAAAATATTGTGCACAAGGAAGCAACCCAAATTTTTTAAAGTAAGTATTATGTCATTTTAATTAGATAAATTTTAAGTTTTCATAAGTAGAATTATTGAGAATTTTTTTATTCAAAAGCTGTTTGAAAGAAATATTTTTTTTTTAAAAAATAGATATATTTAAGTCTTTCTTTTAGAATGAGATTCTTATAATTATATGCATATTCAATTGATATAGGTGAAAGTCAAAAAAATGAAGTCAAGTAATAAGCTTTTATAAACAACTTTTAAGCATGTGAGCAATCATCTTCTTGTATGTATTAAATTAAGATTTTATTAATGAATAACTATATTATTGTTTCATATACCTGATTTTATAATTTGAGGTACACTATGAATGAAAAAATTACTGAAATGAATGAATTGAAAATTGAAAAGGAAAAATTGTAATTTTAATGACCTTAAAAAGAAGTAATTAAAAGAAATAAAATGTAAAAGCTCATGTCAATAAGAGTAAGCCCCCAGATGGTACTATATGGGATGTGATGTACCACTGCATGATAAATAAAATAGAAATGATAAATCTGTACCTTAGGGTGCAAATTTTAAGGGTAATTATGGGTACAATTTAGAGAATACCTTCAAGCATAACAATAATGCTAATATGACTTCTTAAAAAGGTTAAAAAGAGCAATACTTAAATTGAAATTGGAAGGGCAAATTTAAAATGAAAGCTTACAGTTTTATTAAGTAATGAACTACATTTCTTTTGGTATTCATACGTACACTTCCATATGAATTTAATACATATTAAGATTATAATTGCTCATTGAGTTATGAAAACTTAATGTTAAATTTAATGTTTTCTTTCAAGAAATAAAAATTTTAAATTGGTGTCTAACATGAGGGATTTAGTTTATAGGAGAACTAAGGTTGATAAGAGTCATGTTATGATGTGACTGTACTTTCTTTCTGCACAATTTTCTTCAGAGTAGTAAAATACAATTATATGTTAGTTTGAGATGTGTGCAGCCTATATTACTATTTTTTGATATTTCGATTTTATGTGTATTGGATTCTTAGTGGCTCTTTTATATATTAGAAGTTTCTGAAAAAAAATGTGAAAAGTAAATGAAATGTTAATGCAGTCATATTGTAATTCCTCACTAAATTAATTCTAAGCTATCCAGTCGGGTTGTGACAAACCTAATATCATATCATGAGCAATCAAAAGCTTCGACATATGAGGCTGAAACTCCACCAACCCTATTAGATTGACGCAGAACAAGAAGGAGACCCCAAACAGGTTTGGCCCAAGTGGGGAAGGGGCGGCCCTCTCTCTAGAGCTAGGGTTGTCATCGGCTCTACCTCTAGGGCTAGGGTTACCGCCCACTCCTTANGCCAACCCTATTAGATTGACGCAGAACAAGAAGGAGACCCCAAACAGGTTTGGTCCAAGTGGGGAAGGGTCAGGCGGCCCTCTCTCTAGAGCTAGGGTTGTCATCGGCTCTACCTCTAGGGCTAGGGTTACCGCCCACTCCTTATGGTAGTATGAATATTTTCATATGTTAGTTTTTATTAAATTTAGGTCTTTCGTTTATTATAAATATGTAACCGTTTATTGTATTAGGGGGTTCTTTGGTTAATTTGAACTTTGTGAGGGCAAGTGCACCCTTTGTTTTTATTGTATGAGGACAAGTTTGTATCCAAGATGTTTGATGGTGGCAACAGTATCCCTTCATTGCTGGTGGTGACATCTCGGGTCTCTTCGGGTGATGATTTTTTTATCCCACTCGATAGTGAGATTAGGAAACACTTATATCATAGTGCATCACATCTTTGTTTTGATTGTTTTTTCTTTCTAAGTTTGTTTTCTTGTCTGTTCTTGATGAATCTTCTCCACCTCCCAACCCCGACCCTCACGATATTAGCCATAATTCAACCTAATTAAACTGATTCAAAATTAATTTGCTACAATTTGGTTTGGAAAATTATTTGAATGGTTCGATTTTCTAAATTTTAAACTGAAACCAATTGGTTGTGTTAATCTGCAAACTGAACATGCTAAACTAACCAAATGAAGACCCCTACCGTTTAATAAGGTCGAAAATGAGGGGATAGCTAATGGTGTGCAGCAGTATGGAGGTGCCACAGTTAAGATGGATTGAGCTTTNTTTAAACTAACCAAATGAAGACCCCTACCATTTAATAAGGTCGAAAATGAGGGGATAGCTAATGGTGAGAGCAGTATGGAGGTGCCACAGTTAAGATGGATTGAGCTTTTCAAGAATACAACATGAGTTTCTCTACGCATCACTTAGCCACTTAACTGAATAGTGAAGAGGAAGAATATATATATATATAATCGATTTTGATCCAAAAGTGAAGTCCCATATCATTCCTGTTTGGATAAAGTTTCTGTGGTTAAAATCACATCAGTTCAACTTGAAAATTCTCTACTTTTTAGCAACTGCTTACGGTAAGTCTCTCAAAGTTGATAGTCCTACGCTTGCTGTCACCGGACCCTCTGTGGCTTGTGTGTCAGTTGAGAGAGTTATCACTCAACCAACTCCGAATAATGTATGGATTGAAACCACTTACAACGGGTATTGACAAAATGTTGAAATAGAACCACATCATCCTTATTGCCCTCATTGTAGTATGTTTGACCACAATTCTACTATTTGCTATCGCTTGCATCCTCATCTAAGACCGGATATCACTAAATATCAGCCACCTACAATCCCTGGTGAGAATGTGCAACCCGATCCTCTATCCAACTCCGCAGTTCCTGTTGAAGAACACCATACTACAAGTACAGATCCACTGTTATTAAAGAAGGCTTACTTACACGCCAAGACACATGAGAGTGCTCATTTGATCCAATAAAAGTTCAGCTGGTACAACAAATAGTTGCTTATAATGTTCAACAATATACACATGTGCGGCTCACTTTAGACCATTCTACTAATCAGGTGAGTCAATCTTCGAATGAGGAATGATAGGTCTATTCCAGGGGGAAGAAGAAGAATAAAGGCCAACTCGACCTTGGGAATTTATTGAATGATACATTGGTTACTACTGGCAATGATACTCATCTTACCAATTTATTAGCTTGCTCTTTTCCTAGAACTAGAGGCAGAGACAAAACAAAATTGGGTTGCTCTTTAGCTACCTGATACTACGTATTTTGGCACATTTAATTTTTTTTCTTTAGGTATCTCATGTATTTTTCTGTATTTTCTCTTTTTAGAACCATTTGCATGTGATGGTTATCGTGTGGGCAGGGTACCATGCTTGGACCCTCCCACACAATCTATCTATATCCTTCTCCCCCACACAATCTATCTATATCCTTCTCTCCCACACAATCTATCTGTATCCTTTTTGTCTTTTTAATATATTAGCCTTTCGGCTTTCTCAAATATAAATATATTTTTTGAAAAGCCCAAGAACTAAATCTATTAAAATAGGAAAGATACATAAATGTTGTATGAGAGGGCTCAATTGAGGCACCCTACCATACGATACAACACACACAAACACCCCAAAAGATAAAAGATACAGGAAAACCAAAAAAAAGTTACCAAAATCGCTGAAAAGAACTAGCTAGGGACGAGCCAGTTTAGTCCTGCCTCTGCCTCTAGTTCTAGGGCGAGATACAGATAACAAATTGTTGAGTGCCGAGCNTAACACACACAAACACCCCAAAAGATCAAAGATACAGGAAAACCAAAAAAAAGTTACCAAAATTGTTGAAAAAAACTAGCTAGAGACGAGCCACTTTAGTTCTGCCTCTGCCTCTAATTCTAAGGCGAGATCCAGATAACAAATTGTTGAGTGTCGAGTTATTTCCCGAAGTAACCAAAGTATCATCAATTAGGTTCCCAAGCTGAAGTTTGCCTCCAATCTTCTTTTTCCTCCTTGAATAGACCTGTCATTCCTCCTCAGCAGACTGGCTCATCTGATCATCGTGTTGATAAACAGAACGTCAGACAGATAAAAGCTGATGATAACCAGAAGAATGATTGCCAACTGTTGCAACGACATCAATCGCAGAAATAGTATTTTCAGGGGGAGGATCCACAGGGGCGATTAACTCAAACACCATAATCTGTTCTGTGGTATTTTTCTCTTCAGATGGAATAGATATATCCAAAGCAGTGGGATCAGATCCATTCTTATTCACTTGACCTTTAGATTTCAAATTAGAATAAAGTTTATAGCATTTATCAAGGTTGTGCCCAAACATCATACAATGAGAACAACAAGGAGATCTATGTTCCATAACAATTTGTTGCCAATATCCATTGTGAGTTGTGCCCAACCAGACTTCAATAACATCAGGTAAAGTAATATCACTTTCAACAAATATTCTGGCCACAGAAGGTCTGGTTAAGTTAAAAGTGGGTAAATCTAGCTTCAAAGGGCCCCCAAGTGTGACACCAATAGAGTAAAGAATCTGATGATGAAAGAAGTGCAGCTTNAGATAAACAGAACGTCAGGCAGATAAAAGCTGATGATAACCAAAAGAATGATTGCCAACTGTTGCAACGACATCAATCGCAGAAATAGTATTTTCAAAGGGAGGATCTACAAGGGCGATTAACTCAAACACCATAATCTGTTCTGTGGTATTTTTCTCTTCAGATGGAATAGATATATCCAAAGCAGTGGGGTGAAATCCATTCTTATTCACTTGACCTTTAGATTTCAAATTAGAATGAAGTTTATAGCATTTATTAAGGTTGTGCCCAAACATCATACAATGAAAACAATAAGGAGATCTATGTTTCATAACAATTTGTTGTCAATATCCCTTATGAGTTGTGCCCAACCAGACTTCAATAACATCAGGTAAAGTAATATCTCTTTCAACAAATATTCTGGCCACAGAAGGTCTGGTTAAGTTAAAAGTGGGTAGATCTAGCTTCAAAGGGTCCCCAAGTGTGACACCAATAGAGTAAAGAATCTGATGATGAAAGAAGTGCAGCTTGAGATTAGGTAGACTAAACCATACTGATAAAGTAGGAGATTCGCGCTTGGGGTCCAAATCAGGAGACCACTTGAGTGACTTTATTGGTTTACCAGCAATGTTGAGATATTTTTTTTGGAAAAAATCTCAGTGTAGTCTTCAGGCACGGTTAGTTGAATTAATACGTGTTTCCCATCTATGAGCCCTACTTTCCACTTTCCTGCTAATTTGAGATCATCAAAACTTTTCCTGATAACTTCCATAGGTGGGTGTCTCCACTGAAATTTTTTAATAAGAGCAAACTTGAATTTACCAGTAAGGGATGAAATTTCTAGCTCAAAGAAAAAAAGTGTTGCTTTTCCACTTTTCCTGCTTGCAATCTTCATAAAGGGGCAATCACCTTCCCGTTGCTCCTTATAACTTGAGGGGAAGACAACCGATGTCTCTCTCTAAGAATTACCCACCATGTGGGCAAAAGAGATTTTACCAGGTTCAGCCGTAGACGAAGGAAGCTCCATTACAACAACACTGCCCGACAAAAATCGATTGTCGAAGCCGCAAAACTCGCAGCTCGACGAGGCAACGCACTTGCAGCGAACGAGACGAGAGGACGACCACGCAGACGTGACGACGAAGAAATGTCAGGACGACCGCGCAGGCGAGACGACCACTCAGACGAGCGAGAGGAGAGGACGACCACGCAGATGAGCGAGAAGAGAGGACGACCACGCGATGCAGCTTGCAGCTCGACGTCCACAGAAGCAGCGAGACTTGACGATGGCGAAGGAGTCGACGAACGCAAGAGGTCACCTTCGAGCATGATCAAGCCAGGGAATCGTCGTTGAGCGAAACCCTAGCGGATAAAGGGGCAATCACCTTCCCGTTGCTCCTTATAGCTTGAGGGGAAGACAACCGCTGTCTCTCTTTGAGAATTACCCACCATGTGGGCAAAAGAGATTTTACCAGGTTCAGCCGTAGACGAAGGAAGCTCCATTACAACAACACTGCCCGACAAAAATCGGTAGTCGAAGCCGCAGAACTCGCAGCTCAACGAGGCAGCGCACTTGCAGCGACCGAGAGGAGAGGACGACCACGCAGACGTACAACGAAGAAATGTCGGGACGACCGCGCAGGCGAAACGACCACTCACACGAGCGAGAGGAGAGGACGACCACGCAGACGAGCGAGAGGAAAGGACGACCACGCAAACGAGCAAGAGGAGGGGATGACCACGCGACGCAGCCTGCAGCTCGACGTCCGCAGAAGCAGCGAGACTTGACGATGNAAGTTTTCATCATCCAACACGAATCTCAAGGCATGAAAAAAATCTCAAGATGATATTTTAAGTAAGAAACATTCAAATCTTGATAAAAGTCATCCAAAGCTCTCATTTCAGCGAACTTATAGTCAAACTGACCTGTTCAATGAGACGGACCTAATGATATGAAAACTAGTCCAATCCAAGTCAAATCAAGCCCAAATCAAGTCATTAAACCACAGTTAGAAGATTTATGAATACATTTGAAAAGTCAAACGGTTGCCAAATCTGACAAATTTATACTCAAATCGAGCGGCTTGACAAGAAGAATTCAACGAGCCCAAGATCACTCAATTTTGATATCATTATGGCACTCAAATGTCCATTAAACATCATATGATCGAGGGAACCTCTCCGGACCGTCCGATTAAAATGGTTTATATTCCTGCATTAATTGCACCCATAATACTATAAATAGAGCCCCATCCCTCTCATGGGAGGGGAGGAAGTCTAGAGAGAGCCTGAGGTCTTGAGGAGAAGCTGCAACTCAGCATCTCCGCCGATCACCGACGACCACCACCGACCACCGACGACCACTATCGACCTCAGATGACCACCACATACCGTCGACCACCGCCGACCGTCGTCGACCTCCACCTACCGTCATCAATCACCTCCAACCAGGCGCCGTTAATCCACACTATAATCTAAAAAATATAGTTATCATTTCCCGTCTGTGGGACAATGGATTTTTGTAATCATCAATCAATAGTGAATTTCCGCAACTGGGCCAGACCCCTTGGTTTTTCTCTAACGGGTTTTCCACATAAAAACTTCTGGAGTCATCACCGCTTGTTTTCTCTTTTATCTGTGTGTGTGTTGAACTTTCGTACAACGCTAAGACGATAGACTGTTACTCTACCGCCGCAAATTTTCTAGCACACATCATATATATAGTTAAAAAATGATGGACGACAACATGTGTCTGTCCACTCCATATATATTAATTCGACCCAGATGGATTCGAACTCGGGACAGAGAGGACTTAAGTCGAAAATGCCAACCAACAAGCCACCTCTTATGTGCACGCACACGCACGTACACACACATATATGTATAGTCTAGGAATATGTCAATATTATAATATCATAAAGTTGATAGCCATGCTTTCACACATGCTCTTAACAAGTTAGATAATGTACATGGCTCAAGCAAGATGTTAGTACAATCCTAGGATTTCTTAATTCTATATGATCGATTTATAACTCCTAATGTAGATATCTTCTTCACCATATTGCGGTGTATGGACCTCAAGATTCCATACGGTCAAACTTTCAGTCTTATTATGATTATCTTCTCTATCATATGGAGCGGGTTTTCTATGTTATTCCCACCGATCTTAGATTTAGGCCCTTAGTCATAAAGCTTAGAATTGATCATAAAATCTATGACATGTTATTTAGAGTACAGGACTTAAGCTCCCAAGTATATGATCTCTTATTGGATGAGAGAATCTCTAATTGCTAACAAAATCATAAAGTCTTAATATTATGAAACAGCCAAAGTCTCAAATGACTCAAAAAGAAACTAATCATAAAATCTTGAAAAGGTTCATCGTTTAGTTTGTGTATAGGGCCATGCATGATAGTGGTACTACATTAAGCTTACAAGAAACTCTTAGAATAACCCACATTTTCTAATAAGGATCACTTAAACAGGTTGATTCAATTACTTAATTTTAAAAAAAATGGGTTAGGATAAGTTGAATGATGATCCATGAAACCCTCATTGATTTCTTTCTTCACTCTACCACAGGAAGTAATTAAGCCAAGCTGACTAGAGAGTCGGCTCGGGCTCAGCTCGACAAATGGCTTGCAAGCCAAGCTTGATAAACTAACCTAACAAGCTAAGCTTGAACCATCCCCAACTCGACTTAGAAGTTTGTGAAGCAACTTTTTTAAAAATGATTAACAAAATTTATTTATAATATATAAAATGTATGTGTACATTATTTAAAAAAATTTTAGTTACCATTTATATTCTTATATCAAGTGATTTCTTCTTGTTCATTTCCAAATTGCTCATTTTTAGCATTTTATTACTATAATTGTTTTAATAAATATTATTTTATCTTTTTAATATTTAATAGACTGGCTTTTGAACCAACTTAAGCTAAAGCATTAACTCAAATTCATTTAATTTGTCAAGCTCAAGCTAGGGTTGGCTCAAGCTTGGCTTGACTAATTTGCACCCCAAACTCCACCTAGGTTTCAGGGTAAGTACCGCATGCCTCTTAATTAAGTCCACTCTGGGGCATCCCCCTCTATGGAAGTGTAAGTTTCTCTTTTCTGTCCATTTCAGTGCTTTAAGGATATCATTCTTAATTGAGTCTCCCACATCTTTAAACATTAATTATATTTAAAATGATGTCCACCATATTTAATGTGACTAAGACTTGACTCGTCTTTCAACAATCCTATAAATCAAAGCATAGCCTCTTTAATCAAGACCGTCTTCAAAATATTTCATGGATGTAGCTTCCACACAAGCCTTTTCTCTTGGGAAAAACTAATCTATGGATTTAAATAAACAATGTTGGAAGTCACATTCTCTTATGAGTAAATCCTCAAGGCATATACTTTCATTCAAGCTTCCATTGATTCTCATGCACTTATAAAGTGGATTGATCAATTTTTGATAAATTCTAATGATAGTGTTATAGGGATCTTTAGAAAACCACCAATATGTTAGAAATAGTGAAAAATGCACTGATAAAACTAAGGATATGATGGTGAGTAAATTTGACTTATAGTTATCATATTATAGTTGTAGTAGAGTTGAGTTAATATAAGACAAGTTAAGACTAAAGCAACATTTCTCATTTTAAGTATTCCGCTATTGAACATTATGCTTAGGCACTACATAGAAAGAATGAGGATTAATAAATCTACCTTTTAAAGCGCATATTGCAATTTTTAAAATTTTAATGCAATGAATATTTTTTTTTTTACCAATAAAATAAAATAAAATGCAATAAGTTACATTATTTATTAAATTAAAGGGCTAATGTATCATTTCATTTATCCAAGCACATCACATATAATCAATTCATATTTTTTCGATGCATAATTAAATGACTATTTTTTACAAAGCAACAAAATTATATATATATATATATATATATATATATATATATATATATATATATATATATATATATATATANACCAATAAAATAAAATAAAATGCAATAAGTTACATTATTTATTAAATTAAAGGGCTAATGTATCATTTCATTTATCCAAGCAC
>JXCR01077445.1:247139-329558 GCA_002079205.1 Phalaenopsis hybrid cultivar
TATATATAATATTGGTATTTTATCATTTTCAATATATTAAGTATATTAATTAAAAATAAAATGAAAAATATAAAAAAAAATTGGATTGCAATTTTCATCTGTTAAAATTAAAATTTAGGTGTAAATTTCTCAAATTAAAAACATTTACTTATATATTACACAATTCCTATACTTTATAAATCTAATATTTAAACTTTCATTTTACATACATATTGCCTAAATTTTTTATATTATAACAACAACAACAAAGTTTTAATCCCACTACCTGGAGAAATATTTGTGTACGAAAAATATACTCAGAGTTGTGTATATTTTAGGTTATTCGAATGGTACAACTATGTTACACTTAGATTACAGGAAGAATTATAAGGGGTTATAACTTAAGTGTAACATAATTATACCCTTCGAATAAGCTAAAATGTATGCAACTCTCCGCATGTTTTTCGTACACAAATATTTCTCTACTACGTGAGGTCGGCTACATAAATCTTTTTTCTCTATTACGTAGTTCTAATAATGATATTAGATTAAAAGTAGTGTTATTATTTAAAAAAAATAAATATACATTTTTATGTCTAAATTCTAAGACAAAAATATTATAATATAAATATAAAGTTAAAATATTAGTATCCACCAAAATTTTCTAAGAAAATATATTTATTTTTCAAACTAAAACAATGATATCAAATTAATTAAATAAATTAAAAATATTTTATAAACTATGAATTTTTAAAATAAAATTAAAAATCATTCAAATTTTAATTTTAGCAAATTTACCAAAAAATTTAAAGTCTTAGCAGCATGAATAAAAAATTATATCAAATGATTCAATTCAATTTAAAAAAAAATCAAATCAAATATAATTAAAAATTTTCAATTCATATTTAAATAACTAACACAAATAATTAATAATATGTAATAATTAGTGCTTAAAAGCTTTATTTCTTCTTCTTCCTTCCAACAACCTCTGCAAGTCTCGCTGCTGTTCTTCTCTTCTTCTTCCTCAGCGCAAGACTTCACATTTGGCCCAGTTGTTCAGCGATGGATCTCTCAGCCTCCTCCTCCTCTTCTTCCGACCGTTTCGCACGTCGCGCCGCCGTTATAATCCGCCATCTCGGCCAGAATCCAGCGTACGGTTTCCCACCGCTCGAGCTCTCTCCTTGTATCAGCTATTCGCCGCCGGAGAGCTCCGCAAAAGTGAGTTTCGATGCCAGGGAGTTGCGGCGGCTCTTAGACGGCCACGATGTGGAGGCGAGGGACTGGGTTTTTCGACTCATGGAAGAGAGCTCGCTGTTCTGCCCCCGACGGCGGGGCGGAAATCAGGTGTTCGTAGCGCCGGATTACAACCAATCGATGGAGCAGCAGAGAGAGATTACGATGAGCAGGATCCAGTTTCTTCTCCAGCACGGGGTGTTCAATGGATGGCTGACTGGTTCGGGGGCGGATTTGGAGATGAGGAAGTTTGCCTTGCAGGAGTGCCTGGGATTATACGATCATTCGCTNAATTCGCTGTCTGTCAAGCTTGGCGTTCATTTCTTTCTGTGGTGAGTCCTCTTAATAAAAAATTGGGGAAGAGTAATTTAAGATTACTTTGCAAATCTATCATGATCTGTATTGGATATTCCCACTTTTGTTTTCATTTCTTTCCTACAATCTGTAGATTTATGTTGAGTTAGAAAAGTTTTATATGTTTATCCCCTCTGGTGAGTTTCGTTGGGAATATAGAGTTTCTAGGGCTTTTTGGAATTTATGCCTTTCCGTCCAGAAATTCAATCTTGTAGTTGTTTTGTGCGGCAAAACTTCGGATCGTTTTACTGCACTTTCTGCAGATTCTGAATTCAAAACAGGCACATATACATGTTGCTGAACGTATAGAAATTTTAATTGACGACAGGGGTGGGGCGATACAATTTTTTGGCACTAAACATCACCATGACAAGTATTTGAAGGATACTGAAAATTATCTTATCAAGGGTTGTTTTGCGATGACTGAGTTGGGGCATGGAAGCAATGTAAGTGAAGCTCTATTTTAATTTTATTACTTGGTATAACTTTGTTCTAAGAGATATCTAAACAGTTGTTGTTCCTGACTGCCTCCAGGTACGAGGAATTGAGACAATGGCAACCTATGACACAATCACACAAGAATTCATCATTAATACTCCTTGTGAATCAGCTCAGAAGTATTGGATTGGTGGTGCTGCTATGGTTTAAAAAAAAAACATTTTTTTTTTTTTGTAATTTTGATTTTAAGTTTTCGAAGCATAAGGCTTATGAATCTTCCAATGTTTTTTTCAGCATGCTACACACGCAATAATCTTTTCTCAGCTCCATATTAATGGTACCAGTCAAGGTGTCCATGCTTTTATAGGTCAGATCAGAGATGAAAATGGAAATATAATGCCGAATATCCGCACTGCTGATTGTGGCCATAAGATTGGTTTGAATGGAGTTGATAATGGACGAATATGGTAGAATTTTAGAAAAACTTTTTTGATATTGTGTGCTCCTTCAAATATTTTTTGTAAAATCATCTGAGAAGTTTTGTTTAACTAGGTTTGACAATCTTCGAGTTCCTCGGGAGAACTTGCTGAACGCCGTTGCTGATGTGCTACCGAATGGACAGTATGTAAGCGCGATAAAAGACCCTGACCAGGTAATGATGCTTAATAACTTTTAGTTTCTGTTGATAAATCATCAGAACAGCTTTATTTTTTAAAATTTTTTATGTTGCGCCTGGTGCTGAAGTCCAAAAAACTTCTACTACTCTTTTGTATTATAATTAACTTTGTCATAACCAGAGATTTGCAGCTTTGTTGGCCCCATTGACATCTGGTCGTGTCACCATCGCTGCTAATGCTGCTTATGTATCAAAGGTTTGTTATATTTTCTATTTTGACAGCAAATGTGTTTGTTTTTATGCACCTTAGTTTGCAGAATAATGCTGATATTGTATATATATTTATATCTTTTTATTTTATTTTTCTTTCTCTTAGATGGCTTTAGCAATTGTTGTGAGATATTCTCTCACTAGACGAGCATTTTCTGTTTCACCAAGCGAGCCTGAGACTTTGCTTCTGGATTATCCTAGTTATCAGCAGCGCCTTCTGCCACTCATTGCGAAGACGTAAACATTAGTTTTATTGTTCGCAAAATAGCATTTTGTGTCATCAATCTTCTGAAAATCATATAAATTTGATCTCTCCCTCTTTAATGGTTTTATTTTCCATCTTTAATAGCATATTATATATTATTTTCATTTATTCAAGAGCTTTAACTGGTCCTGCAGATGTGCAATGAGCATTGCTGCCAATTACCTGAAGGAGATATATGTAAATAAATCTCCCGATACAAATAAGATAATACATGTATACTCTAGTGCTTTCAAGGCAACATTTACCCGGCAAAACATGAAGACACTTCAGGCAAGTGAAACCTTAAGACATATCTTCATGTGTTTTTGGAGTTTTATTTTGAAATTTTAGATTCTGTAATATCAGGAGTGTCGTGAAGCCTCTGGTGGACAAGGCTTAAAGACGGAAAACCGTATCGGGATACTAAAAGGTGAATTTGATGTGCAGTCGACTTTTGAGGGAGACAACAACGTGCTCATGCAGCAGGTACTGCGAATATAATATTACTATATCATACTTTCTGTTTTCCATCATCAATAAAATATTTATGTAATCAGGTTAGCAAAGCACTACTATCAGAATATTTATCAGCTCAAAAGAAGAAACAGCCATTTAAAGGGTTGGGATTGGAGCACATGAATGGTCCTTCCCCAGTTATTCCAGCTAGTCTGACTAACCATGCACTTAGGAGCATTGAATTCCAGGTAATATGTTGATTTAATTTCCCAACTATGTACCATTTTTCTTTTCATACAACTGATTCCCTCTCTTCCAGAATGATGTTTTCTGTTTACGAGAGAGAGATCTGCTGAAACGCTATGCTGCCGAAGTCTACCAATATCAACATCAAGGAGAAAGTAGAGAAAGTGCAGTCCTTCTGGTAAAGATTATTCTCATTTACTGTTCTTTTATAAGGCCAAAATACTATTTACGTGGGGTTAGTTTAGTCTTACAGTTTGCACGAGTGTCAAATTAGTCCCCAAATTTTTGAGGACTAAATTGACACTTATATTTACTCTGAGACTACAATGTCTCTCTGCGAAGAGTTACAGGACTATGTTGGCACTTTTCTGCTTCTTTCATATTTAAAGTCATATTATTCAACGCAGTAATCCTTATCATACTTTTCCTAAAATGTTAGAGCTATCAACTTGCCGAAGATTTGGCAAGGGCCTTTACCGAACGAACTATACTGCAATTCTTCGTTGAAAAAGTGAAATCTACCACGGGTCCATTGAAGGTAAAAATAGATTGATGTATAGAGAATGCAGTGAAATGTTTTTATGGAACCATTATAGCTGATAACTTAAAACTCTACCAGGATGTGTTGGAGCTATTAAGATCCATGTATGCTTTGATATGTATTGAAGAGGATGCATCATTTCTTCGATATGGGTACTTATCACTCAGCAATGCTGCTGCTGTGAGGAAAGAGGTGATGAAGCTGTGTAGCGACCTAAGGCCTCATGCCCTGTTTGTGGTCAATTCTTTTGGCATCCCTGATTCTTTCCTTAGCCCAATAGCATTCAACTGGATTGAGGCAAATTCCTGGGCTTCATTAAAGGATTCTTCTTGATTATACAATGGAGCTTAGACGTTTAATATATAATGTCTGTATGTTAAAAATGATTTTAGTGATATTACTGTGAGTGGAATCTTATTCCATTTGTATCAATATGAATAACTGACCAGTTAAGTGTGATATGTATGGGATTTCTCTAGTTCTGCAAATAAAAAACATTTTTATATTTGGTTTCATGTTCTCTAATTATTGAAAATGAGAAACATGCAAGAAATTCGTTGGTGAAGATGATGAAGTTGTTTTCTTCCTGCTAATTTATATTAGTTTGATATGATGGTCACATAACATGGTGGTGTTAATATTTGTCATTGTTTGCCATTGTTTTGGAAACAATTATATTTGAACACTTCATTGTACAATGTAGGTACCTCAGCAGTAGATTCAAGCTTTTAGGAATGTGGTTGAATTCGGGCTTGTTTATCATAATCTTGTTCAAACTTGGCTCGAGTTCTATTGAGGCTCGGTTCATAGAGAGATTATTTAGCTTTTTTGTGTAACTTGTTTACTAAAATAAACAAGCCATAACCGATCCTTAAAGCCTTGTACGAGTTGCTTGTTCAGAAAAATAAATGAGTTTATGAAACAAAGTTTGTTGAGCTTAAAAATAAATGTTTAAAAGATACTTTTCATGAACTTGAATGAATTGAACAACAAGCTATTTAAGTTTGTTCATTTTGTAAAGCGTTCAAGCTCATTTGGCTACTTAAGAGATCATAAATGAGCTTTAATCAAGCCGAGTTATGAAATGTTGGTTTTATTTGCACACCTCAAAATTTATAATTGCTCTTGGTAATCTTGGCCTGCTACCTTATCCTTTTTTTGCCTTTGTCAAGTGTATTTTTTATTTCATTCTAATTATTTTTCAAATTTCTCTTATTTGGTTTGATCAAACGCCTAATTTTATACAAACAATCATCTCTTAATTAGTTCTTTAATGCTAACTTATAATCACACTTATATTATTTTATTGCAGTGTGTCTATGAATGTATGTCTAATGGTTAAATATTAAGAGGCTTTATTTTTCAAAACTTTAGGCCAATTCTTTTATCAAATGCATCATAAATAAAAACAAATAAATAATTTTTATATAAGTTAAAATAAAATAAATATAATATATTTGCATGACAGGATCATGACAACACGAATCTCGTAAAGAAAAGTGGATGCACAACAAGATATGAGGATACTCGCTCAAAGTATGCAGATATACATTCAAACACTAATTTATTTTATTGGAGCTAAAATAAATGCCAAGTTGAGACGAGTATGCCTCAAAATAAAAGTATGCCTCTTGACCCAGCTCATCTACAGCTTAACCTTAGTCTTCGAACCACCTCCTTCGTTCGTCCGACACAGAGTTATTTCTTCGTTCAACCTACTATGTCGATGGGCCCGCATACCAAAGGGAGAGAAGCATGTCATCAGCATTAAAGGACGCACATTAAAAGAAATTGAATGAGATTTAAAATGATTAAATTTAAAAAAAAAAAAAATTCAATTTAAAGTGATACATAAAAATAATAATTATATTTTAATAAAAGATGAAGATTAAAAAAAATTGTCCTCTTTACAGCTAAAATGAAATGATAATCTTAAAGCTGAAAAATTAAAAAAATGAAACATAACTTTTATTGATATGATTATGACACTAAAATATTATATTTATAAAAATCAAAATCTCCATCTCATGAACAAAATAGTATTTAGCAGCTTTAATCAGGACCAAACTCTTCTTTTTTTGGGCATTTACATAAATTCCACAACTCTTAACCTATTTACATTTAACACCTAAACTTTCTTATTACATCCCACACACTCGAATCATTAAAATCACATCAAAAATATCACAATTACTAACTTTCTAAAAAGGAAGTACACATTCTCACAAATAGACGACGACGGCAGTGCGTTATAAATGTAAAATATCAAACTTGACCAGTTAGATATGTAAACACATGAGATCTGTGTGGGTAGGTATGACAATGAGCCACAACAATTCCAACAATGCAATTGAGACAAGATGATAAAGATGACAGAAGCAAACAAACCAACCACAATAGTACTTAGAATAACAGATCAAAAGTTAAAATCAAAAGTTTTTTTCTCACTGGATATATAATATATAGCACAAACTGGTCGCTACTCCTCCATTTGATGCTCTGGTTGGGGCTGGGAAACCTTGACTTTGATCTTTGGAAGGGTAAGAGAGGGATCCTCTTGAAGGGCGAGCGGTGCCTTGACCAAATGGATGCCTTGCTCCAGCTGTTTCGCCGCAGCCTGCAGCTCCATGGCTTTCTTCCCCTTCATCCTGTGACAGAATTAGAAAAAAATAATTAAAAAAGCTAAATGGTTCTCAGAGTTTATTAATGTGTCAAATTAGTCCTTTGATATTTTTAACGGGGCTGATACATAAACTATTTGAGCTCTTTATAAAATATCTGGAGACTTTTACTAACATTTTTATAGACTCTCAAACTAAAACAACCCCCCTACAAATGAGTCATAGGACCTTTTTTGGCACTTTTTTCTAAAAGCCTAAGAGAATGGAATGGAAAATATGAGAAAACATATGAATTAGCTTGTTAAGAATACAAACCTCATTGTATGATGTCTGGCCTCTCTAGCAACTCTTATCTTGTCAATCTTCTTTATAGCCTTGAGAGTTTCCTCGGCGACATTTCTATCATATCTCTCAGGCCTGTTTCGCTTTCTTTCAAACTCGAAGGTGGAATCCTGATATTGAGAAACAGCATTGCCAAGAAGTTGTTCAAAAATAATGGCAAACAATGCAGCTCACATTATCAATATGATCAAGGAATGTTAACCATATGAAAAGTTATAAAATTTCGTGCCTGTGTCATATCCTTTCCATGCAAACGTCGATAAGCCTTCGTCCATCTCACCTTCCGAGGATTTCTCTTCATTTTGAAGTTCTTGTGACATTTTGATCTACAAAAGCGGAAGATCTGCAGGAAAATTGGGGGTTAAAAGGGGAAGAGTTGGCGGATGATTAATTTATGCTGGAGTATATATTAAGTTCCAACTACGTAGTTATCTTTAACTTAAGAGGAACATATGCAGGGATGTTGAATATAGTATATAGAGGGGTGCAATTTGTTGAATCTTTTGTGTTTACGTAGAATTAATCACCAAATTTAGTCTTAAATCCAACTATTTAAAATTTAACCTTATAAATCTTCAATATCATTCATTGGTGTTTAGTGTTTTTAAATTAATAAATTTATTTTTTGCATCTTCTAGCATTACTTGTGAAATCCATAATCATTGAATTTATTTTCCAAAACTTTAATATTTTATAGGTGCTGTACATAGATCATTCACATAAAAGTATTACAAAATTTGGATGTGCACTGCCTTGTGATGAAATGGAAAGCATCACACTAACATCAAGTTAATTGGGATATTATGGTTCAGTAGCATCTATGATGATATATTATATCATTTAAAAATGACAACCATTTGATTTATTCGCATCTTTAAATGACATTTCAAAAAAGATCCAATACTACCCTAATAATATCATGACCCAAGACCACAATTAAGAAGCTAAAATGGATAAGAAGAGAATTCAAGTTTTTTTTTTATTTTTAATACCAAAATCCTCGTCTCTTCTTACTAAATCAACAACAAAAACAACAACAACAAGCCTTTATCCCATTAAGTGGGATCAGCTACATGAATCCCATTTCTCCAATGTATCCTATTGAGTGTCATATTTTCATTTAATTCTAATAAATTAAGATCATTTTTTATACAACATGCCCAAGTCTTTTTAGGTCTACCTTCGCCTTTCTTAACATAAGTCAAATCTAAACATCTATTCTCCTAACCGGATAATCAATGGTCGGCATTTAATGTGGCTCTGTCAGCGGAGCTAAACTAACCCTTTCATGAATATATCCGATTTGCATTTTGCCTCGAAGTGTAAAGCTACTCATCCAGCTAAGCATTCTCATCTCAGCAACACTTAACTTGTTTTATGCTTCTCTTTTATAGGCCTCAATACCATCTTATAAAATTTTCCTTCCAAGTCTAAGCAATACTTTTCTATCACACAATAGGGCCAATGCATTCCTCCAGTTTAACCATCCAACTTTAATTCTAATAATAAAATCCCCATATATATCATCGTCCCTTTGAGCAATATACCCGAGATATCTAAAATGTTCATTCTTTTTAATGATTTGATCACCTATTATTACAGCTCTATCACTGAATCTACTACTACTAAAATTAAATTCCATGTATTCAGTTTTTGATCTACTCAAACGAAGGACTTAAGACTCTAAAATAAACCTCCATAATTCACGTTTTTCATAAACTCTTTCTTTAGCATTATGCACAAGAAGAATATCATTAGCAAAAAGCATACACCAAGGTAAATCCTCCTATAAATGCCCAACAAGAGCATCCATAAATAAAACAAAAAAATTGGGCTTAAAGCCAATCCCAGATGCAATCCAATTGAAATAGAAAAATACTTGGCCAATCATTATTCTATTCAAAAGTAATAGCCCTAGCATACATATCTTTAATGATTTGAATATAAATCATATCAACACCTTTCTTTTCTATAACTCTCCAAAGAACTTCTAGTAAAACTTTATCATAAACTCTTTTCTAAATCAATATAAATCATATGTACATCCTCCTTACTCTTTGTACTTCTGCATCAAACATCTCAATAAATGTATAGCTTCCATAATAGACTTGTCCAACATAAATCAAAACTGATTATGAAGGACTTAAGACTCTAAAATAAACCTCCATAATTCAAGTTTTTCATAAACTCTTTCTTTAGCATTATCCACAAGAAGAATATCATTAGCAAAAAGCATACACCAAGGTAAATCCTCCTATAAATGCCCAACAATAGCATCCATAAATAAAACAAAAGGATTGGGCTTAAAGCCAATTCCGGATGCAATCCAATTGAAAAAGAAAAATACTTGGCCAATCATTATTCTATTAAAAAGTAATAGCCCTAGTATACATACCTTTAATGATTTGAATATAAATCATATCAACACCTTTCTTTTCTAGAACTCTCCAAAGAACTTCTAGTAAAACTTTATCGTAAACTCTTTTCTAAATCAATAAAAATCATATGTACAATCCTCCTTACTCTCTGTACTTCTGCATCAAATATCTCAATAAATGTATAGCTTCCATAATAGACTTGTCCAACATAAATCAAAACTGATTATGAGAAATCTTTGTATCATGACTTAAAACCTATGTTCAGTTACTCTCTCCCATCATTTTAATGTATGACAGATTGACTTGATTCTTCTATAATTTGCACTCTTGTGCATACCTTTATTCTTAAAAATGTGAATCAAAATACTCTTCCTCTACAGGTCAACCTTATATTTTTTCTCCAAATTCTCTACGATTTTACATCTAAACCAACTTTTATATCAAAACTTCCTATATTTTATTTTTTCATGCACACAATTATTTCAGAACGAACTATTTTTACTTATAAAAAAAATATTTTGTTTCTCCAATATTCTTTTATCACTTGTTTAATATTGTTTGTTATTTTATTCAAAATAGAATTAGCTACTTCATGAACATCCTAAATCTTTAAATCTTAAAGTCTGCTCATAAAAATACTTTTATTTATCATTAAGTGTTTCTCAATCTAATTTTATGATAATATTTCATTATATTTTTTATCTTCCGACTCTATCTTAGTCCAAAACTAATAATCAATATTGAATACTTAAATTTTCACTTGACATGATCTTACAATCTTTACATTCTTAACAATCTATTTTTCTCATTAAAAAAATAATTTTTGTTTTATTAGATGCATTCTTATAAGTAATAATATGTCCATTTTATTTCTTAAATAAAGTATTAGCAATAATAAAACCATGAGTTAAGCAAAATCCAACATAATTCTATAATCTTCATTAATCACTCCAAAATCATAACCACAAAGAATATTTCTAAAATCTTCTACTACTCTATCAACATATCCATTTAAATCTCCTTAAAAAAAATCTTTCTTCAAGAGGCATTTGTATTAATTCGTCCCGACCATTTCACAATTTTTCTTTTCTATATATTTTTGTACCTACTTGAGGAACATAAGCACTTATAATATTATGAGCCCTAGTATTAACAACAATCTTTAGAGCTATAATTTTATCTTCAACTCTTTTAGTTTTTACAACACTATCTTATAGACTCTTAACCATAATTACATATAAAACATTTCTAATACGACCTCCACCTGAATGCCAATTTTTAAAACCTAAGCTATAATTCTTCTTAGCATTCTCTATAATCTAATTAGTTTCTTGAATGCATAAAATATTTATCTACTTACAAACCATAATATCTACTACTTCCATTAATTTACCTATGAGATTACCTATACTCCAAGATCATATTCTAGCATTAATTTAAAGCACTAATTTCTTTGCCCGCATTCGTTCATAATGTGGGAGCCCTTACTTATTTAACACTACACCCGACAGCAGGTGTAGCGACCCTTGCACAATTTTTACTGTATCCAGGTTATACAATGGGTTAATTCTAGAGAACTCTGTAGCATTTACCCAATAATTTTGAAAGATTCATGTCATGATCTTTTCACAAAAACTTTACGTTGGTTGTCGATTACCTAACGCAACCCTCAACTTTTCGTCCTCTTCTTATTATTGACCCTCACTTATACTCCACAAGACGAGTCGATTTGGCATGGCGATAACAACAAATGAAGAATGTTATACTGTGTGATCAAATTTGGAATGCATAGAGTATATTTGAAATTCATCTCAAATAAAGCCTTTTTAAAAAAAAATGGAATCCATCCGGCATTGCGTTCAGAACATCAAAACCATCTGAGAAGCCTTCTACTATCAAAAGGAGCAAGCATGGTAAAATCGAAGGACAGCCGGTGCGACGCGTGTAATTTGGACTCAATTCATCTCAACGACCGTCGAAAACACTCAAATGACTCTCGATTGCAAAACAAATTGTTGTGCGAGCACATTTTATATATCAAAATTGCCCAAGGAAAGGCCGACTATGATCAAAATGATAAAGCATAATGAAAATGACAAACATTGGAGCGACACACTTAATTCGGGCTCAAATTATGTCGATCGTCGTTAAAGTCACTAAAATAACTTTTGATTACGAAACAGATCGAGTGAGCACAACCGGAATCTGAAATTTATCTAGAAATGACCATATTGATATGATTTCGTATACAGACAAATAACACACAAATCGAGATATAAAATCAATTAAAAAAATAAAAAAATTTACGCAAAAACCCTTTATCATTTTCCTACTCAAGCCCACCGCCAATCCCATCCCTCTCCATTCTTCCACCTCTATCCCCTCCAATGGAGCTTTCCATCTCATCTAAAAATGATAGAAAAATAAAACAAAATAAAATTTATAACCTAATATTCACCCTCCCGCATTCCCCTGCCTCAGTCCACATGCATTTTCGGCCACATCTTCACAATGTCTTCCCCTTTTGACCTCAGGCGATGCCAGCGGCCTTACCTCTCCCACTCATGAAACCCTAGCCCCTAAACGTTGCCGCTCTCCAATCGCGACATTCCAACCGCCGGCTCACTTTCTGCTCTGCCAATGCCGTTGAAGGAGCTCACAGCCACCGCCTGAGCTGTAAGCTGTCGGAGCCGTAGGCCATTAGAGCCTCCTTTCACCTCTCCTGCACTTGCCCCTCTCTGAGAGCCAACTCCATCCATGAACCCTCTCTCTCCTGCCACTCTGCTATTCCCAAAATCTGAAGGTGACCGATCTCCAGGCTCTTCTTACCAATGAACAGCCCAACGAGCCCTCTGCCCTTTCCCTCAGCTATGCATCTTCCACTTTGCAACCTGCAGCTCCAGTGGATGAGCAGCCCGCTGCCCTTGTGCCTCTTCCCCTCAGCTTGTGATACCTGCTTTCCTCAACCCAGACCAGACATTCCCTCCGCTTGGCATTTGCCTACATGGCCGATGTTGAGCAAAAGGCAGCCAAGTAATATACTATTGGTGAGAGATATCGTATTAATTAATCCTCATATGAATAGGTATATGCTTTCCATCAGGACTAAATTGATGAAGAGCATTGGCCTTTGAAAGCTGCAAGAGTTCTAGAGATGAATCAATGCGGGAGTGTGATCTGGAAGAATTTTACAGATGTTGAGTGATTAAGGCACAAGAATTCTGGATATTTTATTATTCTGATGTAGCTAACAAAGATCAGTCGCTCAAGATTTTCAAGAAAAAAAAAGCTCATAGCAAGAAGATATTCCTGTTAGTGATATGGAACAAAGTCCTTGGCTGGCTTTTCTCGGAGACACAAGTTTAACTACCAAGCCGGAGAAATTTTGTATGTTATGTACTTTAATTTGCAGGTACCTCAAGCCCCATGCACGCTTTTTAAGCGTAGTGGGCTATCAGCGTCATATTGATGTGTCGAGAATGACTTCGTGTGTGTGCCTTATTGTTATTTTTGTGCAGGTATACGATGCCCCATGCATGCTTTTTTAAGCATGGTTATGAAGACTCCCAGGCCACAGTGTCGAAAGACATTGACTATGCACACTTTTTTAAGCGTGGTAGAAATGCCTCAGTTTCTCAACGTAGCCTCCCAATCGGGGATGACACTGGGAGGCTGTACAAATGCTATCGGATTTTCATCTAAATGCCGCTTATAATGAGTAACCCAATTGAAATCATTTGGAATAAAATGCATCAAAATGAGGGGTCCTCTATAAATCATCTTCAAAGAACAAAATAAATATAAATAGAATCTACATAAGGTCTACAGGGGCTCGACGACTCGTCAACGAGCTCGAATGAAACATGTGGGGGTCAACTTGATCTCTCAAATGGGAGCAAAGCATGAGGGAGAAACTTGCATAAGACCCACAGGGAACTCGCAACTCGTTAACAAGCTCGAATGAAACCTGTGGAGGCTTAACTTGATCGCTCAAACGAGAGCTAAGCATGAGAGAGAATTTTGCATAAGACCCACATGGTACTCGACGACTCGTCAACGAGCTCGAATGAAAAATGAAAGAGGTCCGCCTATGTTGTGAAAAACGATGACAATAAAGCAAAAAATGGAACGAGTAAAATTACATGCAGAAAAACACTAGAGCGACACACAGATTTACGTGATTTGGAAAATTTGTCTACGTCCACGGAGCTGCAGAAGATTTTATTTCTTCGAGGAATTATACCGTCAAGCGCCTCGACGTTTATTAGAAAATCTCTATGTTCTTCTCTCCCTTCCTCTCTCTCTTCCTTTCTTTCTCTTAACTCTCAAGAGGACTTGGCTTGACCTTGCTTGGCTTGACTTATGACAAGTCATAAGAGATTATTTATAGAAACTAGGAGAGTGATAGGTGGTAGGTGGGAGGTAGGTGAGCGGTAGGTGGATGTGGTAAGTGAGCGGTAGGTGAGATTCTTAATTAGGAAGTTAATTAAATTGCGGTGGACCGGGTCTCCACATTACCCAACAATTCTCTCACTTAGAGACTGGGTCACTAACTGCATCACGTACTGGCTGCATCATCTACTAGCTGTACCGACCTTTTCCTCAAACATGATATCCTTCACCTCTGCAACTCAAAGCCCTGGTCTTCATGCTAAAAGACCAGCTGAAGTCGAGCACAACTTCAGCTTCTCACGAGTAACACCCTCAGTTAACATATCACTGTCAACGTAGCCTTGTACCACCAAACTATTTCCTGGGTTACACCTGTATCTGCTCACAACTCTCACTGCATGAACAATATTCTGCCCCTGCTGAAAGCCCTTTTCAACAAGTCTAGCCTTGTACCTCTTACTGCACCAAACGCAGTCTTCACCTGGTACACCCACTAGAAGTTTTGTCTGCTCCCAAGTCTGATTCCCTGGTAGGGAATCTGTCTCCTCCTTCTTGGTCAGCTCTCATTTGCTCAAATTTTCATCTTGCAAGATTCATTCATATCTCTATGGTTTTCCAACATTTGTCTGTACAAGGTCCGGTTTTCCTGCCTTTGACGCTCTGCCACTTTTCAGGAAATTGATCTTCTTTTGTTTTCTCATAATGCACCTCTGACTCATGTGTTCACGCTTGAGTAAATCTGTAGTCATATATAAAGTATTAATTTTCTTACCCTGAGTTAGTAATGCTCCTTTGGTAACCTTCCAGGTGCTATCTGACAACACCACCGATGACCACCCTCATTGAGCAACAGAGAAGAGATTTTTCTTCAACTAAAGAACGTGTCTGACTTATTGCAAAATCCATTTGCTCTTGTTAGGGAGTTCAATATCAACGTCTCTCATCCCCACCACGCTCAGAGCTTTTCCATCAACCAGATGTACCTTCCCAAAGTCGTCTGTAACATAATTTCGCATCAACTCCCGATGGGAAGATGTATGAAATGAAGCCCCTGAATCCAGTATCTAGTCATCAACAGAACTGTGAACTGTCAGCAATAATGCATCATGTACTTCTTCAGTTACAACATTAACGCCATCATTATTCTTCTTCTTAGGATTCCTGCAGTTACTTTTTATGTGGTCAGCCTTGTCACAATTTCAACAGGTTGTCTGCTGATCATACTTTGATTTTGATATTTCTCTGTTTGAGTTCATGTCTTATGATCTCTCTCTGAAATTAACAATCAGTGCCGAACTCGAATCTGAGGTCTCGCCAGAATCTTTCCTGCGCAGCTCCTCAGCCAAAATCAAATCACGAATATCATCATATTTCATCTTGGATTTACCTGCAAAATTGCTAACTGTCGTACTCATGACCTCTCAACTATTTGACAATGAAGCCAACAATATCAGCGCACGCATTTCATCATCAAAATCAATTTCAATAAACGACAATTAATTTGTGATAGTATTGAAATCATTAAGGTGTAGAGCAACAGACACCTTCCACTATCTTCAAGTTGAATAACTTTTTCACAGATACACCTTGTTATTCGCCGATAGCTTCACATACATACCAGATAAAGCCGTCATGAGATCTGCAGTAGTCTTCTCCTTGATAACGTTGTGAGCAACCGATCTCGACAGGGTTAATCGAATAACTCCCAGAATCTGTCGATCTAACAATTCCATTCTGCCTCGTCCATCTTTTCTGGTCGATTTCCCAGCAACGGAAGATGAAGTTTCTTCCCATAGAGGTAGTTCTCTATCTGCATCCTCCAGTAAGCAAAATATGTGTCACTAAACTTCTCGATCCCTAATGCATCACTTCGTCTCCGCTCATTGTTCTTCATTGGGTTTGAACCCAAGGCTCTGATAACAGTTGTGAAAAACATCTTAGCTCTCAAGAGGACTTGGTTTGGTCTTGCTTGTCTTGACTTATGACAAGTCATAAGAGGCTATTTATAGAAATTAGGAGAGTGGTAGGTGAGAGGTAGCTGAACGGTAGATGGGTGTGGTAGGTGGTAGGTGGTAGGTGGGAAGGTAGGTGAGCAGTAGGTGGGATTCTTAATTAGGAAACTAATTAAATTATGGTGGACCGGGTCTCCACATTACTAAACACCTAAACACTCAAATGGGAGCAAAGTATGGAAGCGACATAATTCTAAATATGCAATCGAAGTCTAAAACGTCTTGATCGCCACCAGATCCGCAACACGCATCTAGAATCAGACAGAAGGTGATACTGAGGCGCTTGTAGTGAAGTTTTGCATGCTCTCCACTGGATCCACAACCCCACATACACGAGCGAACATAAGGTGAAACTAAATGCTTAAATAAAAATATTTGTACGCATCTCAATGATAGTATATCAGTGCAAATAAAAATAAAACTCCATAAAAATCAGTCAAAATTGACAATTAATAAAATTAAAATACTTGCATGTGCTCCGACCCACATGCTAAATGCCTGAACTCAACGTCCAAGAATGCTACACAGGGTTAAAATGTGCGCTTGAACTCAAAATTAAATGTCTCGAAACATGCATAACTACTTAAAATCAATTCCAATTAATAAATTAAAATACACGCATGTGCTCACATGCCTCTAAATATTCAAGCTTATGCGCCTGAGAATGTTGCGTAGGCAATGGGCCATCTTGGTTATAGGGCAAGGTTGTAAGTCTCATACTTTGGCCTATCTCATCATTCTCCCTACAAGGAATGAAATTGATAAGATTGAGCCCCCGTTCAGCTAATCTTATCCTCCTTCCTACAGAGACTGGGGTTAACAAGACTGAGCCACCACAGAGCTAGTATGATCCTCTTTACGAGGACTGGAGTTGACAGGACTAATGCTCTTAATGATGTTTAAGCAATCAATCATTGTGTCGCCTTGCTTACAAGGTGACGACACTTTGGCCAATTCGATCCTCCTTATAAAGGACCAGAGTCAATAAGGTTTTGCCCCTGTCGAGTCAGTTTGATCCTCCTCACGAGGACTGAAGTTGACATGACTAGTGTTATTAATAATATATAAATTTTAATCATTCCTCGATGATGATCGTGTTGATCGAAGATTTCAACTGGAGGGTTATACTTTAAAATTATACTTCATAGTCTATTTTGAATTCAACTATTTCAATTTCTGAATCTGATCCTCGGTAAGCGGGACAAAGTTGACAGAGTTTAAAGATAAAACAATACCCCACTGATGGTCGTTTATAAAATTAAAATATTTGAAATCATAAATAAAATATTCAAATAAAAACTTATCACCTAATGTTTAAAGCAAAATCCATCCACATTACACAACTGTTTGTCAAGGTGGACAAATCTAATGCTGACTCGAGCTCACAAAAAACCAATGTTATATCAAGTATACTACTAAATTCATGCACAAAACAAATTCTATATCAGTAAAGATTTTATGCCAGTAAGGACGTGACCCAAGTCCTCTATCCCTGTGGTTTTTGCGGCCAAATGATACCACAAAGAAGCGGTTACGACCAAAGCCCTATGATTTGGAGGTTTGTCGTCAAATGATATGATTATACTACGGTCACGACTGTAGCCCGTATGTTCCCCAATGGCAGTATACCCTTTTGAGTATTGAATCATAGGGTATATTCGATTGTGGGCAGAAAGCCCTTTGTAAGCTAAAGTCAACTTAGATTAGGCCCCGCGTTAAGCTCTCGATGAGAGTCCGAGACGCTTTTCTAATCTTCGGAGCCCGCACTTACTATACTAAAAGAAAAATTAATCCACAGTTCAAGAAAATCTTATAATGAATTTAAAATTCAAAACACAATTATTTTAAATAAATTCGACCATATCTTCAGTTAGACAGTAGACTAAGGATGATCGACCATGCTTATCCTATTGTCCTTATCGCCACCAACAATCCGGATTTCCCATCTCCCAATGTTGATCAAAAGATATCAAATCAATAATCCATCTTCATCTGTCAACTCCTGCTAACTTAATCTTCAATCTCAACTAATTCACCAAAAGAAACAAGCAAACTCCATAATTTCAAAAATTATTAAATTGAATTTAAATTTCAAGATATAACCTCATTCTGAAGTAATTCAAAATCTAATATTCAACCAAAACTTCATTTGGACGCATAGATAATGATGTTCAATCATGCTTATTCTATTGTACTATCACCATCCAATAGTCCAAACTTTTTCCCTCCCTATTTTGATCATCATATGTCGAATTCACAATCCATATCCATTTGTTGACTTCTATTAACTTGGAACTGCCACCAATTTAAATTTTCATCAATAGATCATACTTCCAAATTTTCAACAAAAACAATCCCTTCAATCTTTCAACAATCTGAAGCCCAACTGCGATCATAGAAAAGATGATTGATCATCCACATAAACTAACAACATATCCAAAATTGACAATTATGTCTTCTTGACTAGAATTAGATGCATGTAAAATTAGTGACAAATAATATCACATCATACCAACCATATTATTTTTTTAATATAGACAGAGTTAGTATCTACCTCTTAATAAAATTACGTTGAAACAAACACATGTAGTAGATAGCATTGACATCTAATAACAGTTGTGGCTTAATAACAATAACTCAATAACTAAAAACCAAGCCGCTCCTTGGTAGCACATTATATTTGACCTTAATTACCTCCCACCAATGACAAGTTATTTAATAAAACTCTATGCTTGGTTTAATTTATGTATAATAGATGAAAAATTAACAGTAATAAATTATTTATAAAATCACTTGAATAAGAGTATTTCAAGCCAACACCACCAAGTAGAAGAATAGCACTGCATAAAAGTACTACTGCAAGCTAAAGATGAAATGAACATCCAACTTATCAATCAGAGGAGATGACATCCGCAAGACATAATTGTTAGTGTTCAATAGTATAAACCATCAGACAGAACAGCACTAGGTAAAATTTCATAAGCAATGCTAGCGTACTCATTGCTGTCAATGAATTTTTAAATGTCGATGTTTAGTTTTTCAAACTGAATTATATTGGAATATTTACATACATACCACTTAATTCCTATGTATTCACATATCTAACACCTAAACTTCAATTTTCACACATATGCCACTTTAACTATGCATGAAAAGGTGTATTCACTTTGTTAAGTTAAATAAGAGTTATTTTTTATGTAATATTAAAGATTTAGGCGGTATAAATGTCAAAAGTTAAGTTTAGCTTTTAGATATGTAAATATATAGAAATTGGGTGTTAAGTATGTAAATGCCCCATTTTTCTTTTAACCAATCTATCCAATCAAAGAGGCACATGATTCATTAAGGTTGATAAAGGAAAGCTAAACTATAAAAAGGCAGTTTTGCTAGATCTGAATATTTACAGTTTATTCATTTTCCCAGTAAAAAGTGTCATCAAGAGCTTTCCAAGACAGCATTACAATGATAAAGTTTCTCGAAACTACCTTCCTAAACAATTGTAATGAAACATGTTCGTACAAGTTCTTTCCCCAACGATGTTTCGCCTTTCACCCTCTCTAATCTCAATTTAAGATTTTGCAAAATCTTTTCCAATCTATATTAAGGTGAAAAAAAAGGGCCCGATACCTCAGCATCAAAAACAAGGATGATTATAATAGAAATTTCGCCCCAAACCATTCATTGTTGAAGCTAACACACCGCAATCCATCAGAAGAGGCAGGCCTTCAGTTCTTGCTCCACAATACAAATAATTAAATAGCATAACACAAAGTTTGATGATTGAACAATAATCTTTTTATGAAGCCTTACAAGTCTCATGAACACAACTATATACAATTCTACAAAAATGAGAAGTTCACTTCAATACACATGAAAAAAAGTTCATCGTATATTATTCGAGGTAAGTTATTAGAAGTAACATGCAACACTTTCTTATACTCTCAGAAATCAAAACAATCGTTCATTTTATCATAAGATCATAAAGATATAAAAAGAAACAAAATGATATTTGTTTTGATCAAGACGTCTGTTGAGATAGACATGAAAGAAATGAGAGTACACCCATATATAATCCCAGAAGTAAAGTATTCGCTGAGCTATCTAGAGCAACAAATGGCAGAAAGAAGGCTTCACCTTTGCATCGTTGCGGACAAACTGGATTCCATGGCCAGGATATATTGTTGATGAGCAAAACCAACATTTCTCTAATCTCATTGTGTTTTTGAGTTGAGAGGCAGAATTCTGAAAAAGACAAAAGACTTGTTAATACAAAAATTCATTTCAAGAAAAAAAAAAAGTGAAATGCAAAAAAAAGTGTACATATAATAAAAGCAATCAGCTTGAGATGCATTAAGCATCACCATAACTCGTCAACTGGAAATATAGACTAATAAGGTTATTATACAACAACAACAACAACAAAGCCTTAATCTCACTACGTGGGGTCTGCTACATGAATCATTTTTCTCCATTACATCCTATTTAGTGCCATATTTTTTAACATCATTTTTTATACAATAAGCCCAAGTTTTCCTAGGTCTACCTCTCCTTTTCTTAACATAAGTCGAATCTAAAACATCAACTCTCCTAATCGGATCATCAGATGGTTGATGCTTAATATGGCCAAACCAACTAAAACGACTTTCTCTAATTTTGTCTGTCACAGGAGCTACACCAACCCTATCACGGATATAATCATTTCTCATTTTGTCTCTAAGTGTAAAGTCACTCATCCACCTAATCATTCTCATCTCGACAACACTTAACATAGTATTATGCTTCTCTTTTAAAGGCCAACATTCAATGCCATAGAGCATGCAGGTCTCACCACCGTCTTATAAATTTTTCCTTTGAGTCTAAGCAGTACTTTTTTATCACACAAAAGGCCCGAAGCATTCCTCCACTTCAACCAACCAACTTGAATTCTCTACTCCCCATCTATATCACCATCGCTTTGAACAACAGACCCGAGATATCTAAATCGTTCATACCTTTTAATAATTTGATCACCCAAAGTTACACTTTTGTCACTAGAGCTACTACTACTAAAATTACATTCGTTATTATTCTACTCAAATGAAGGCCTTTAAACTCCAATGTAGACCTCCATAATTCAAGTTTTTCCTGAGCTTTTTCTCTCGCCTTATCCACGAGAAGGATATCATCACCAAAAAACATACACCAAGGTACATCCTCCTGTAAATGTTGAGTAAGACTATCCAAAACTAAAACAAAAAGATATGGGCTTTAAGCCATTCCATGATGTAATCCAACAGAAATTAAAAAATATTTGGTCAATCCTCCTATGTTGAATATCTTTTTCTAAGAAAAGCACTTTTTGATTTTCATCTTTAATACACTTTACTTGAGTTAAATCTTTACTTTTCTTCTCTCTCTGTTTGGCTAGTTTATATATATTTTTCACCCTCCTTAGTATCCAATCTATAATAAAGATCATAAAAATCAGAGTTTTTAGCGTCACATATTGTTCTTTTAGACTCTCTACGAGTCGTTTGATATTTTTCTCAGTTCTCTAAGTTTTTACATTTAAACCAATTTTTATAACATAACTTCTTATATTTTATCTTCTCTTACACGTTATTATTCCTCCACCAACTATTTTTATTTAAACAAACTTTTTCTTTCGATTCTCCAAGTACATCTTTTATTATTTGTTTAATAGTGTTTGTTATTTTATCCCACATAGCATTTGTTTCATCATAAACATCTCAAATCTTAAAATCTTGAATTTTACTCATAAAAATAATTTTATTTGTGTCGTTTAAGTTCCCTCATCTAATTCTACGATGATATGTCCTAGTATTCTTTATTTTACAATTCTTCATCTTAAAATTTAGAACTAATAAACGATGTTAGGTACTTAAATCCTCACTTGGAATGACCTTACAATCTCGACGATCTTTCTTCTCATAAGAAAATAATCAATTTGTGTTTTATTAAATTCATTCTTATAAGTAATAAGATGATCATTTCTTTTCTTGAATAAAGTATTAGTAATAACAAAATCAGGCGCTAAAGCAAAATCTTAAATAGCTTTACCTTCTTCATTAGTCACTCCAAAACCGTAGCAACCATGAATATTTCTAAAATCTTCTACCACTCTACCGACATGTCCATTTAAATCTCCTCCAATAAAAATTCTTTCTTCAAGAGATATCATTTGTATTAAGTTTTCAAAGTCATTCCAGAAATTATCTTTAGACCCTATATCTAAACCTACTAATAAGGTTGATATACTTGATAAAAAAAATTTATTCACTTGGCATAGTGAATAAATTGGTGAAGCCATAAATCAAAGATTAACCAGAATTATGCTTAGCAGAATTGGTGAAGCCATAATAGAAAGCATTATAAATCACATAAACAACACAATGAAAATTTGCATTGGTGCTATTTATTCAAAAACTAACATAGAGCACAATATGTGATAGACGGGTAAATGCAAGCATTCATGGTCCAAATAATTTATTGGTTCAGATTAGAAAATTAATGGGTGTTTGATTTGGAGTTTGATGAACCTAATTAGTGCTACATCAATGTCTTCATATTTTATGTAGCTATTCTGAAGATCATATACTTTAGTAATTTATATGGACAACACATTGTTAAAATCAGGTCAAATTTATTCTAATGCTCATATGTTGTTGATAGAGATATAAGTTCTACTAATTCAATCTTTAATTACACATTTAAAAAAAATCAATCTTCACTTTTATCAAAACTCATGCATTGTATTTTAAGAGACTGTTTGAGGTTGGCTACAACTTTTTATAAAGGTGGTTGTAAAACTATTGTGAGAAAAGGAATTCTTTTTTTAAGCGGCTGTTGGAATTATAAATATTTTACTTTTTAATAAAATCAAACAACAATTTTCTTATAACTACAACACTTAGCAAATATAATTGTAAGAAAAAACAGCTTCCAGCTACAAAAAGTTTGAAAAGTAGCACAAAAAATAGTTGTCAAACAGAGACTTGATAGTGGCATGAAAAACAAAGCTTGAAAAAGTTACCCCAAAAAAGCTCTAAGGTATGATGAAAACAACGATTAGTTTTTGATAAGTAATGCATGCTATACATTTAATTAGTTAAAATTTACTGTCCTTAAATGTCTTTTGCTTCTCCCATTTACCATGGTTTTGGATATCTGATTCCAACAAAACTTGAAAATTAATTATGCCCCATGTATATTCCAATATGATGAATATGATTTTTAACTATTAAAAGAGTAGGATATCAAGCAAAATAGCTATTTTAATTATCGTGTCTACGTTTACATGAACAAGAACGTAGGTTGGTGCTTCATAAACATGGTCAAGTAATCTTGAGGGTGCATTGCACCTTTAACAAAACTATAACTGGTAGATCACAAAACATATTCTCATAAATCAAAAATAAACCATAAGGAAAGAAAATCTATGGAAACAGTATCTTAACCAAGTATAAGTCATCCAGAGTAAACAAATAGTAAGAATGATACTTCAGCCCTAATCTTTGCACAATTAATCAAACTAAAATACATTGAGCTCTAATCATAACGAACACCTACAACAAAACTTTTGTAAGAGCTCATGAAGAACGTTAAATTCCTTTTCTTCTGTCAGATTAACAGAATTATTATCCTATTAAGTTCAATTCGTTTATCCTATTTCAATATTTTGCAGATTTATTATAAAAATTTTGCTTGAAACAAATCCCTGGAACATAGCTACTGCAAATTCTTATGAAGAACATTACAATTTTTCTTCTTTTCCCTATTAGCAGAATTGGATATCCGTCAATACAGTCTCCCATATTTCATTAGCTTCTCTAACTCACTATCAATTATGTTCGTTCACATTTTGATGGTTTTATAATAACAGTCTACTTTCTTGTCCTTGCAAAACAACCATGATTTAAGGGAATTATAAGCTCATAGTTTCATGTTTAGAACCTTTCTCCAATAAATGTGTGATTTCAAAACTTCATTTAAACATAAGATTGTCAGGAATAAAAATCAAACTAGAAATTTTAGTATGAATATTTGTCCATTAGAAGACACCTTACTAGGTCCAACAAATCAACATAAATCACATTCCAATACTAACTCTTTCAGCAAGCAACAATCAAATAACACCATGTATCTATTCTCCTGCACTTTAGAGTTATTGATGCATTCAAAAATTACAATGTTATTGAGACAAGTACAATACCAAGACACCACCTCAGCAAAGACAATTTCTACAAAAAGTAAAAGAGATGTGACAAAAAGGTCTAAGAGACAAACACATGAGATAGAACAGATGCACAGTTTAATTGCTTAACTCATTAAAGTGCCAAACTTGTTTCTAAACTCTTACAAAAACAATAATACAACAAGCTAATATATGAGTATGCGATTAGTTCAACTGGTATGACTGGTTCAAGCAACCGAGAGACATCAATAATTGGCTCATAATAATATTTACATAAAAAAATAATAAGAGAAATGAAATTTTGCCTTAAGAACCTAAAAAAAAAACATACAGCTAAAATTTCAAGTTCATTCAGATGAGCATTCAACAAAAATAGCTAATGATATTTAATTTTGTTCAAGAATAGGATCTAGATAAAAAAAACCTATGTTTAGATGCAGGATTTCCATGAAAGTAGATTTAATTTTCAAACGTTTCATAGTTTCAGTAAAATGCAACTCTAGCAAAGAAAATATAAAAAATAAAAATACTAGTAAAGTTTGCTATGTTAAGTCTTAATGTACTAGAAAGTAGAAATAAAATGTAGAGCATCATTAACTGATTAGATGTGAAACTAACTAAAATACAGCAAAAGAAAAGAAAAATAATAACAACCTCTAATTTTTATTCAAATCTAAACACCTATGAGAGCAAGTTCAATAAAAACATTATTACATCTTATTTCAAGTGGCGGCCCTATGTCTCCTCAAGTGAAGAGATTAGAAGCAGAATCTGACAGAGGAAAGTAAAAAAGCAAACCCTAGAGACCAGAATAGAAACAAATATTAAATGAATGAATGAGAGGAGGAACAGAGGACTGGAAGGAAAAAGGAAGAAGGAGAAGAACGAAAGAAAAGGATTCAAAGGTAGAGATAGATATTGAAGAGCCCAAGGCATAAGCAATTAGACAGAACATGATGAAGAAAGATAAAGGAGTTCATGGTGATTGCATTAGGAAGGGACCATGAAAATGTTCATTTACCACATGCCTTAATGTGATCATGAGCATAAATGGCTTAACTACTATCCCTCTTTTAAGGCCATTTTATTAAACGGGTTTTTAGATGCAAGCTCATAAAGAGATTTAAGCCCATTTTAAGCTTCTATTAAATCCCCGAACAGTTCTCACAACAAGCATATGGGCTGCTCAACCTAATTGATGATCNGTTGAAACCTACATAATAGTTGTTCTGTGAAATACTTCACTACAGATGCTCGAGTAGAATCATCTACACCGAATTAATTGTCTCTCCAGATTAGCTTCACCTNGAAAATAAATGTCATCAAGACATCCACTCATTTTCTTTCAACTGTTTCTTTTTTTTTCACTTCCTCTGATTTTTTTCACACATTACTCATTGAAACCTACATAATAGCTGTTCTGCGCAATACTTCACTACAGATGCTCGAGTAGAATCATCTACACCGAATTAATTGTCTCTCCAGATTAGCTTCACCTAATTCTTTCAACTTTTTCTAATCTTTTTCATGAGGTACATGCTCATTGGCTCATCAATCACGCATAAATCTTGAGACTAGTTGTGAGGGAAACATGATTTGATTAGAGCCATGGTCCCTCTAAACTTTGCTCGCTTATAATGAGCATCTTAATGTCTTGGGAGCAAGCAAACTTTCCAAACATTCAAATATTCCAATAATAAGTATGGTTTAATAAACGCAGAGTGTCTTAATCTTGATCCGGGATAAATGTGGTCGATTTATTTGAGTCAAGTTGTGGGTAAATATATTAGTAAATGTATTTTCATTTGTCAGTTTTTCTTAGGGTTTAGGTCCTTTGTTTGATTATAAATAGAAGGTCTTGTGTTATATTAGAGAACTTTTTAAATGATGTAGAAAGATGAGAGAGTTTTGGCTCCATAGGTTCCTGGATGGGAATGAGTCTATATCCACAGCATCGCGTAGTGGCAACTGTAATCCTTCATTATTGGTGATGACATCTTGGATCTCTTGTATTTTGTATCTTTTAATTGACTAGTGTATCTCCTTTTTATCTTCTTCCTTATTCTTCCTGATTTCTAGCTTCATGTTCCAGGTTTCTGTTATTTATGTTTCTCTCCAATTTATTCTGCACCCATACCCTTTGTCGGTATCATTTGGTATCAGAGCTTAAGGTTTTTATTTTAATTCACGCTTTCTCTCCATCAAAAAAAACCTTTTTGATGTCCGTTGTTCTTCTTTTATGTTTTATGTGCTAATCTATTCTTGCTGAAATTATATCTAAGATTTTTCTGTTTTCTGTTGACTAAAATTCCATAAAAAATAGAGAATTCTATCCAGGATATTCCCCATTTCTTGCCCAAAATTTGAGAGCAGATTTATGTCCCCGCCTTTGTTTGTGATTGCTGATGGGTTTAATCTCTTCTCAGTTATAGAAATTAGAAGCTCATTGCTGCAGGTTTGTTATCCAGTCAGTCTGTCTGGAAAAAACCTTGATTCTTTATGCAGGAATTTATGCACGCATCAGTCAAAGGAAGTCAAGGGGTTCCACATACATTTAGTGGGGCAAGAATGGGACAATCCCTAGCCTACATTTCCAATCTGTGCACTAAAATGAAAAATGGTAGTTGGAAGGATAACTTAGGGTTGTTGGTAAGGCTTTCCTGTGCATTCTACTCATCTAGTAGTGTTTGCTATGGCCGATTAGTTTTCCAGACTTCTACATGCAAATACTCAGTCCAATAAAGAAAGATCAGCAAAATTGTAACCCCTTTACATATGGGATCACTTGGAAGATATCGATTCAATGGAGATGAAGAGGAAGCTCCTCCCATCTGAGGAGAATGACATGAAGTGTCTTAATCATGATCTGAAATAAATGTGATCCAGTCATTTGAGTCAAATTATGGGTTAACATATTAGTAAGAATACTTTCGTCTATTTGTTTTTACGAGGGTTTAGGTCCCTTTTTTATTATAAATAGAAGGAATTGGGTTGTATTCAAAAACTTTTAAAATGATGAAGAAAGATTTGAGAGCTTTGGCTCCACAGGTTGCTGGATAAGAATGTCTTTATCCACAACGACGGGTGGTGACAACTTAATCCCTTCAGTGTTGGTAGTGACATCTCGGGTGTTTCATATCCTTTATTTGATTATTGTATCTTCTTTGTATCTTCTTCCCTATTTTCCCTGATTTTTGGTTTCTTATTTTGATTTTTACTTTTTGTTGTTGAATTCTCCACCTATTCCCATTTTTGGTATCACCATTGGCCCACACAAACGGAATCCCATGGAAATTGATGTCTGTCTTATGTTAGATTTACTGGCACTACCATGACTCCACTAACTTCATAGAGGAAAAAAAAAACTATTAAATGTCATATAATCATTACTTAATAAATAGGCATCTTCAACAGCTACTTTTACAAAATGTTAAGAATTTCATTGCCTAGTTATAAAATTTAGGTCGCAAATCAACTTAGATTAATTATTTTCATCTCACTCTCTAGCATTTAAATGCTAATAACTTAGCAAATCAAAAAAAAAATATATTTGAATTCAACCCTAAACTTGGACCAAGAAACGACATACCAGGTTGCTCATTGCTTGGTTCAATTACGTAATGTCCTTCCAAATGCTCAACTTCTAAGCTGAGTATCGAAGACTTCTCCCACAATTCAAACCCTTAGAGGTTGGACATCAATTTATTATTTCAACTAGGCCATAAGATAAGAATCTAATGTTTCTAGTTTTTCTTCTTTACAAAACCCTTAGTGTAATAGATCATTACCAACAGTCAACATTGTTAGGCCAAAAAGAGAGTTGAACTAAACTGAAAAGGACCTAATTCAAACTTGAGCACATTTGGTGGAACCCTACTTTAACTCAACTCAACCAGGATTCGAGCATATATGATGGTCTGCAATCTCACCTCATACAAATTCAAGTAGCTTATGCTCATTTTGAACTCAACCCAACTCATCTTATGACTAATTAAATACTATCAAGCAACTTGTTCACCAAACAAACTAGCATTTCAAGCGAATAAATGAGCAAACTCTTATTGAGCATCTTGTTGGATGAACAAGAAAGCCTATAAAGGTGCAGACTATATAGAGCTTATGACTAAGACTTTATCTAAACACACTTTTAAAAAGAGCTCAAATTAATATCCAATGGGACAAAGAAGCGCCATAATGAGCATGAAGAAAGAGCTTCTTTTCAAAAATATACCTTAAATCATATAAATTAGCTGGCTTATAAACAAACATATATACCTAAATGAGCACCAAACTAACTTTTCCTTGTTCATAAACAAATTTCTAAGCAAATTTAATCTTCTCAATGAATCAATTAGCTTCTCATACAAAAAAAAATTACATCTACAATCAACAACATAGAATTCTTTTACCATTACAGGAAACAAGCTACTGAAAATATTAACTTTTGCTAGCAATTATGCATATAGTTAAAGATGGCTCATTTTTTGACGATAGCTGCTTGTTTTAGTGGCATTTAGGGTTTTGTCAACTGAAATAATTCTTTCTAGAGAAGTGCATGTGCAGTCTTTGCAAATTTTTTTTTTATTCAAAGCCCTTGCATATAACTGGTATAGATAATTGGAAATGCTAAGACAATGGTATTTTTTGTATGTCCAATGTAAATAGGTAGATAAAATGATTATTTTAATTACAAAAATTGAGGCAAACGACTTAGTTTTTGCTAGAAATGGACGTGGAGTTTTTCTATACACTACAACGGAAATTATCAGTTGGTAATGCAGCTTACAGATCTGCATTATCCATACTTCTGAGTGTTTTTAGAGCATCAACTGGCAAGCACAATTAATTTATGGTTACTTTTGTTCTGTTTTTACCCTCTTTCCAAATTCTACAAACTTTTGGTGCCCAAAAAAAGTTTATAGTGACGCGGAAGAACCTAGTTTGTGTACCTGAAAGATTGTTATAAATCAAACTAACAAAAATTAAAAGAAAAAAAAAACATCTCACATGTGCTGATTATATGCTTTATAAACAAACTCATGAAGAGACAAATTGTCCAAGGACTGACAAAGAAAACCATTTTGAAAGACGAATAGGACCCGGAACATTAATAAGAGGCTGTTTGTTAGCAGAATTTAACCTAAATCCTTCCAAACAGCAAAAAATGACATCTTTAATCCGGTTTTCCTCCGTTTCGTCTCAAACCCAGGATTTAGCAAATATCATTCGAAAACGGATTAACGGTATTTAGAAGAGCTGAAGCGCGCGAAGGTGGCCCGGGAAGGGGAAGACAGACAAGGGTTACCTTTCAAAATGGTTTCGAGTAAGAGCGGAGCGGAGGTTCTTGTACGCCGCGATTCCTTCGTTCTAGCTCTAATGGCGACTGTATCGCGAGGTTTCGGTCACGAAGGCGATGGTTTTGTGCGAAACCTGGAGAGAGGGTAGGCGAGGGTTTCGGGTTTATGGCAGGGAGGGAAGATGATGGATCCCTTGTGGAAATTTGATATTTCCTTTGTCGATTTTTGTTAATTTTATTAATTATTTAATATTTTATCAAATCAATTATGATTAATTAAATTATAATTTACATAATAAAATTCATCAATTTAAGGAAATTCAAATTAATTTAGTAAATAACTAATCAATTATTAATAAATGAGTATTAATTTTTAATAAATAATTTATTTATTAAAATTCTTAGTTATAATTAATTAGTTCAATAAATACTCAATTATTAATTAGCATAATTATAAATAAAATTTATTTATACATATAATTATATGATTAACTTGTAATATTCAATTCATATTTTAACCAACGGACTTAAATCTTGAAATAAGTTTCATAAACTTTTACATGTGATTTAACCAAATTTAAGATTTGTTATTCTAAAAATAATTTTAGATTTAAATAAATCCTAATTAAGTTAAATACAACACAAATTTAAATTTTGCATCATTCTAAATCTCATTTATCCCTCATTTTACCTTAAATTCTTGATTTAGTAACTCGACAATGGATTAACTCACATCTAGTTATCTCATAAACTCTTCTCCTTCAAACCTAGTTGGTTCCATCGATGCCTCCTCTAGCGAGCTCCCATGGCAGCTTATGGCTAGGTGTTGGATCAAAGATTTCATGGAAATTTATATATATACTACATAGTTTTTATGTATTTACATGTTTAACACTTATTTTTTTGTTGTTAAAACTTATGCATGAAAAGTTTAATCACTTTCAAAAAGTTAAAAATGGAGCTTTTTTTTGGTAATGTTGTATGTAAATATGAAAATAGAGGTTTTATATTTGTTAATGTATAAGAATTGAGTACCTAAATGTTTTAAGATTTTAATAAATCATTAAAAATAATAATAATTAATTAATATTTATTAATTTTAAAAAAATCATATTATTTATGATTTATTTCAATAAATAAAATTATCATATTAAATTAATGAATTATTAATTTTTTTATTTATATAATTATCAAATCCTAATTGTTGTATAATTAATCTAATCAAAGTTTAAAAACTACTTATTAAAATTATTAATAATCATTCAAATGAACTTGATACAAATATCTTAATTAAAATATTAAAGTAAACTAAATAATTAATATTAATTCATTAAGAAATATTAACTAAATAAATAAGTCTTATTTGTAATTTAACTTGACTAAATAGAAGTTCATTAGTTTCCATAGCCTACAAATTATAAATTAATACATAATTAGGTGTTATTTATGCTAATTTTGACAAATTTAAAACAACTAAAAATTTTTTTATAAAAAAATAAAAAGATTTTTCATAATCCTCTAAGGAGATTATATATCTACACATTGTATGCCTTCATATAAGGGGCCACCTATAAGAGACTTAAGGTCTGTTTGGGACAACTGCAACTTATTAAATAATCTGCTGATAAGCCGCTTAAAAAAAATCTGTTGATAAACTAGGTGTGGTGGTTATTACAAATTTTTATTTTTTTTTAAAAGTCAAACGGCAGCCAGAAAGCTCCAACCGCACATAGATATGTGCAGTTTGAAAACGTTATTTTCAGCGTTTTCAAAACGCATAAGCTGTCAAAACGCAGTTTACCCAAACACGCAGTTAAGAAGGCAAAAGAATAGTTATAGCATAGAATAATAACTTATAATCAATAATCACATCTATATCTTCTCACACCCCTACAAAAATTAAACTCACAAAATGTAATTTAAAGAACATTTCTCTTGCAGAGATTTCTATTCACATATAAATGCTTTTAACTTAGATCACAACTACTCATGAGTTACAAGCTCTTAAACCTATGTTCATGTCACATTCACTTAAAACAACAGAAATTTACATGCAGAACACCCAATTCTTATGCATTTACGTATCACAAACTCAAACTCTCATTTTTACATACATATCACTCAAAACATTTTAATTTACATATTTAAATCGAAACTCTCGTATTTACATTTATAATGCCATAAACATAGACTAAACTATTAAAATAAAAAAAGAAAAAACAGTCGATTCATCGGGAAAGGTGCAACGGAAGGGCGAATTTTTTCCTCGGGACTCCGGACGGTTCTCTACGTCCGCAGTCCATTTAAATTCGGCCGTGTGATCCCGCATTTCCACGTAATCAGAAAATAATAATAATAACGCTGCTACACTGCTCCTTTTCAAGTATCCTTGATCCCGCATTTTAGAATGTCGAGAAATATGTTTCAAAGTCACATCAGCGCGACGTTATTTTTTTTTATTTTTTATTTTTTTATTACGTGGAATGTGGCCGAATTTGTATTCTATGCTTATCCAGGAAACAAAAAATAGGAGTGTATTTCATCGGATCAACAACAGGCCCTAGCAGAAGCATTAATAACCAAGCAAAGGGCTCTTGCATCCACAAAAATTTTACATCCTGACTCCAGATGTTAAAATGCGTCCAGAGTTCAATGGTACGGCATCACGTGACAACTGAGCCCCACAAATTTTAACATTGATCATGCCCATCGTATTAAAGTGGGGCTCATTTGTCACGTGACTCCCCATTATTGAACTCCAGATGCATTTTAACGTCTGGAGTTCGGATGTAAATGATTCTCCTTACATACATAACATTTGAAACGTTGCTATTTATAAAACTATCAAGCCCCTTTCATATATTTTTCAAATTCTCAATTTTATAAAAATCTCGATGATTTGATGGTCGCACGTGAAAATACATCAGATTTATAGTTCAAAAATATAAGATTTTACGAAAAACAATGTTTAGGGCGCTATGCATGTAATTATCCCATAAAAATAAAGTGATAATTGCTTGATAAATCTAAATTGTACAACAATTACAACTGCACAGCCGCACACAGAGATATCATAAAGAAAAGCAACAAAAATTAGGCTTCAAATTGCATCAAAAGCATCCGTAAGAAAGAAATGCAAGAAGAATAAAAATAGGAAATAACAATCGTCAGGTTTGAGGAGCAAAGCCAATGGCAGCGTCTAAGCAATTCTTCACTATGCTCAAGACTGGCTTGCGGTCTTCCATCTTTAGCCAAAGGCTATCAGGTTATAACACTGCATAAAACATGTTTTTGAATCATTAATGTGGAATGATAACTATATTGCAGGCAATAATATTTTATTGTTTTGAATTATTATTTGGGTTTACTTGAAGCTACTCCTAATGGAACTTTTACATTCAGATGTTATCACTTGACAATGTTGCCAGCACATGATGCATTATCCCAAGAACTCAATAAATTCATATCATATGCTTTAATAAACCATGTTAATTGATTTAATTAAGCTATTATTAGAAATAGTTGAAATTTAAATCATAAAATTAATCAACCTTTTTATATACGGCACAAATAATATACCATATTATCCTTCTAGACCATGCACATACGTATGTTAGTACATAGTACACGTACAAACATACATATATATATTACACATATATACACACACACATACATAAAAGTAAAGAAGTGTCTAGAGTTTCTAATGAGTAGGTTCCATCACTAATCCTCTAGGATAGTCAACAGGAATGTCCTATGGCTAGATCCTAAACTTCTAGGGAAGGAAAAAAGACTAGACCTGAACAAAAAGTGAGGTCAACAAATGGACCCCCAATAGGTGTGGTGTGTCAGACGAGCACACCGCACGTATTAGCGTTGACCGAAAAGATCCACAAAACCAACATAACTGCCGAAGCCAACATGCTTAGAGCAGAACAGAGAAAGAGTGAAGAAAGTTCCCGCTGGGGACATATACGTAAGTACATAGTACACAAACATATGTAAGACAGACAGACAGATATGTGTGAATGTGAGCAGTCAGACAGACAGACACACATAGATACAATAGGCATTGCATGGTATGTAAATCTCCCTTAAAAAATTCAAATGGGATGCAACACATGGTAACTTAGCAACCCATATCCAATAAGGGGATGTATTCAAGAATTACTTTATCTAGAAAGTATTTCTAAGACAGATAAAACACCCCTATAAAACTTATCCTTACTTTAAAGGAGAATGAGTTGAACTTACAGCTTAAAATAAATCCCTGGAGCAGGCTTTGAGCTCTCTCAGCCTGCTCCGGAGTTCCTGATATCAGAACCACTTTACCACTAGAATCAGGCCCATCTTCAAGAAGGGTCATGGTTGCACCAGACATCTGTTCAATCAATTAAGTAATAAAATTTCTGAAAAACAAAAGACGTAGAGGAACTAGAAGCTCATTTTGTGGCAGCAGTAAGTGCACCTCGCTTATCTGAGCAAGCTTGCTTCCTGATTTTGTAATTAGGCTTGAAACAGCATCCTCTGGTATAACAACCTCAAGGGTACTCTTGGTAACGAGAGAAGCACTAAATCTGCCAGAAAACATGATGTAAAATATAGAAAAAAGGTGATCAGAACAGGAGAACAAAGTAATCGACTTTTACCGTTTCAAACTGCTTTGCCTTCCACTATCATTAATGCAGTTTTGCTCCTGTTCCAACGGCACGCTCGCACCGAGTGCAACATCCTGCAGTGAGAAATTGCAAATATTTTAGGAATAAAATGTAAGAGGCCACAAATTGTAAGAAACTACTCTACAAGAAAGAAGAAAAAACCTCTACGGAATTATTTGGTTTGTTTTAGACAGCAAATGTGTTATGAAATTGATGATTCTGTTACACAATGCAATTTAGAGTGTTTTCAGAGCAATTGTAGTAGGAGGTAAAAGAGTCAAGCCCACTCATGAGCCAGCTCAAGTACGACTTGATAAGTGGCATGTGAACCGAGCTCGATGACATAACGAGCCAAGCTCAAGCCAACATCAACTCGACTCGTTAGTTGACTCGTTTAAAAAATAATTAATAAAAAATATACTTAAAATATATTAAAATTCAAAAAAAATCTTTAAATTATTAAAAATATTTAAAAATTGATATTTTACATTTATAATCAAGTCATTTCTTATTAATTATTCTTAAATGCTCATTTTATTTGTCATTTAATTATAACATTAGCTTAAATTTATATTTTTTCTCTCTTTCATGCTAAATAAACCGGCTCACGAATTCATAGAATTAAGCTCAAGCTCGAGCTTGATTAAATTAACCAATCTCAAGCTCAAGCCGAGGGTGACTCGAGCTCAACTCGATTCGTTTACACCCCCTAGATTGTAGATTTGAAAACTAATGTTAATTTCTAAAAATGATGGAACTAGCCCAATTTTATCATTTTTCAAAACATAATATCTAATTTCAAGCAACCAAAAGGCAGCATCAAAAAATATAAAATAGTATAGTTTAAGCTCCATATTATGCCATCTCTAACATGAAGAAACAGTAAGAAAAAATATCATATCATTTGGTTTTCTTAAATTTCTATATCCAAACTTAAGTTTCAAAGAGTATCAAAAGAAGTAGTATTGCCATTACAAGGGAAAAAAATGAGTAGAGCGAGATAGTGGAGATAAAAATATTAAGCTCGTGTACTGTTTTGGGATGTGGGTTATGGTATCACAACCTTTATCAGGTTGAGCTTACCAATTTATATCATTTGGAGAGTTTTAGCTAATTTCACCAAGATAATAATGTCACTCAGTAATCAGAAAATTTTCCTTGAGCGTTAACAGGGAGAATCATGATAAGAAAAATTTTTGACGACAGTTAATGTTTTAAGCCATGACTAATGATTTACGTTTATATATATAGACTTATGTATATATAAAGCATAAAAAAAATTTAGTCTTCATCAATGTTTTCTACATGCAAAAGTAATTCAGCAAATCATCCCCAAAGTAAGAATAAGAGTCTATATCTTTTAAGATAGACCCCATATCATAAATTATGCAAAGAGAAAAGTGTAAAAATAGTCCCTTGACTTCTTTATGTCAGGGGTCATTTTAGTTTCAAAATTTATAAAAGTGTCGATTTAATCTCCAGAATTTATTAAAAGGGACTAAAATATGCCTCCCTGTAAACTATTTCAACGAGGGAGGATTATTTCAGCCCATATTAAAATAATCTCGGGGATTAATTTGACACTTTTATAGACTCTGGGACTAAAATTATCCCACATTTAATATGAAAAATTGAATCAATAGTGAACGATAAACGACTCTATGATTTCGTCTTTAGGGTCACACACCCCATTTGAACCAAAAACAAAACCAAGAGAGCAAGAGTGGGACACTAAGAAGATGAAAGGAAAAGGAAATCTTGTGCGTGTCGTAACTAATTAAGAGAAGGAAAAGGCAAAAGGGGGGAGAAAATTTTCTATGTGAAGGCAGAGGGTTATGATCGGCTTCACGACATGGTAGAAGGAAGTAGAAGAAGCTACTAGTGTGCTTGAGAGACTTCACCTATGCGAAGGAGGCTCATTAGCAACGTCGAGCAGAAAGGAACACTAGTCGAGTGGCTCCAATGTGAAGAATAAGAGAAGGGAGGAGAGGAGACGCTCGTGTATCTTAAAGAGAAGGACATTCTTGCCCTAGTCAAGCAAAGAGGAAGAAGAATTTAAGGAATTAGGGTTGTGAGTGTTATGTATGAGGGAAGAGAAAGAACTACATATTCGAGGACGAGTTACGTGTGCAAGAGTCATCTTGTGCTAGACAGGCCAAAACTGAGCTTTACGAAAGCAAGAAGAGGGACTTCGTGCGAGTTAAGGGAGAATAGACCAAGCAGTGGATTATAGTATGTTGGGGTATAAGTTTTTAAATTAAATAAATTAAATTAATAAAATATGTTAACATTAATGTTTTATTAGTTTAAAACATTAAAAAAAAACTAAGTGGAAGGTTTTATGGGAAGGATTATCGATCCGAGCAAATTTTGGTTTGGTAAAAGTTTGGATGTTTTATTTATATAAGATACAACAACTAGTTTTTATCCCACTAAGTGGGTCAGCAATATGAATCTTTTTACTCCAGTGAGACCTATTGAGCGCCACATTTTCATTTAATTCTAATAGATTAAATCAATAAAAATCATATGTAGATCTTTCTTACTCTCTCCGTACATCTCCAGCAAACCTCTCAATAAATGTATAGCTTCCATAGTAGACTTGCCTCATAAAAATTCAAACTAATTATGAGAAATCTTTGTATCACGTCTTAACCTATGTTCAATTACCCTCTGATAATTTTAAAGTACGACACATTAACTTAATTCCTCTATAATTTGCACACTCTTGTGCATCCCTTTTATTCTTAAAAATGAGAACCAAAATACTTTTCATCCACTCATCAGACATCTTTTTAATTTTTAAAATAATATAAAGAGTTCGATAAGCCAAGAAACGCCCAAATCTCCTAGATATTTTCACACATCAATAGGAAAATCATTAGATCCTACTGATTTTTAATCCTTGGTTTTCTTTAAAGCTTCATCAACTTCCTTTTTACTAATGCAATGATAAAAATAAAAAGTTTTATTATTATTAACAATATTAAGATCACTAAGGTCAGTTGTATTTTCAAAAACTTTATTGAAAAGTTTATTAAAATAGCTCACCACCATATCTTAGAATATTTTCCTCTAAGAAAAATAATTTTTTTTAATTTTCATCTTAAGACACTTGAATTAAATGTTTTTTTTTTCTCTTTATTTGGCTAGTTTATACATATACTTGTCATCATCATTAATAGCTAATTTATTATAAAGATCACTAAAAAAATAATTCTCAGCGTCACAATTTGTTATTTTAGACTCCTTACAGACCATCTTATATTTTTCTCAGATCTCTAAGCTTTGACATTTAAATCATTTTTTATAATACTTCTTATATTATATCTTTTCTAGCACATTATTATTCCAACACCAATTATTTTTATTTATAAATTTTATTTTTTTAATCTCCAAGTACATCTTTTGTCACTTGTTTAATAATGTTTATTATTTTATCTTACATAAAATTAGCTTCTTCATAACATCCTAAATGTTGAAATTTTGAAGTTTACTCATAAAAATAATTTTACTTATCTTTTAGGTACCCTGATCTAATTTTATGAAATTATTTCATTATATTATTTATCTTATAACTCTTCATCTTAAAATCCAGAACAAATAATCGATGGTACTTAAATTTTCACTTGAAATGATCTTACAATCTTTACATTCTCGTTGATCTCTTTTCTTATAAAAAAATAATCAATTTGAGTTTTAATAAATACATTCGTATAAGTAATAATATGCTCATCTCTTTATTTATATAAAATATTTTGCTTAATTAAATAGATGTTATTAAATATGATTTAACAAATTTAATCAGTGGTTAAAGAAAATATGATTTAACAATTTAGGACTTTTGATCATGGCTTGGGAAAAAAAGTCTATGTCAAAGAGAAGGTGATAATAAAAGAAACTAAGCAGATGATTAAACATGTAAGGAGGTCTTTAAAGAGTTAAGTTGAGTAATTGCTTTTTTATAAGTAGTAAATTAATGATTTATTTAAAAGTTACATTTACGAATAAAAGATTATAATAACACTGATAAAAAAATGAACTGACAATATTATTTTAAAAACAAATATTTTATTTTGAATGTTTGAAAGATGTCTTACAAATAGGACAAAAATATTTGAAATATGAAGGTACATTTTAATGATTTTAAATTGATAGGAAATAATTAAGGTCGCTAATATACACGTGCACTAAAAAGAAAATGAAAATAGAAAAAATGTACCTTCAGGTGTAATGTTTTACGGGTACCTATGAGTATAAACTTTTGAGGGTACCTATGGGTACAATATTTTTAAAATACCTTCGAGCATGATAATATTCCTGATATGACTTCTTAAAATAAAGACAATGATGAAAAATATAAATGGCTTAAATTGAAATAGAAATGACAATAAAAACTTATAGTTTAACTAATTAATGAATCACACTTATTTTCGACATTCATGTATAATATTTACATATTTATTTAATGCATAATAAAATTATAATTGCTTACTAAGTTGTAGTAAACTTACTGTTTAAATTAATTGTTTCTTTCAGCCAAAACTCTTGATTGATATGACTAATAGAAAAGTGTTGGTTTACAGAAGGACAATTGGTTCTAGGTTGTCAGTTGTTTGATATGGTTCTAATTTCTTATATTGTTTATTTGACATTAATGTTGTACTGCTATTGGTAGAATTGTTATACAGCTTTACTTTCATACTATGTTGTTACTTTGGTTAGATTTAATAATTGTTTAGTGTACTTTGTGGTTTTTAGTGGCTCTTGTTATTATTAGAAGTTATGATGATTTATTATATAATTTAAAATAAAGGTTAATATTCTAGGACTACAATTTTTGACTTGGTTAATTCTAAGCTATCAATTCAAATCGTGACGAAAGTGGTATTAAAAAATTTATGTTTGAATCATGATAAAATAATTTAATAGGTTGATAGAATTAACTGGTAGATAATATAAATTAAGAGTTTAATTATGTATAATTATATTCTTTGATATGTTATTTTATAATATAGATAATCAAGAGAAAGTTAGATAGAATAACACTGAGATTATGACCTCTGAATATCTCAGTGAACACAAATGCTTTTGTAGAGATGATGACTACAGTGACTCAAATGATTAGGAACTCTCATTCTCGGGCCAGTTCTAATGGGAGAGGCCAGATGAACAAATAGTTGAAGTTATTTTAGATCATTAGATCACTTATCATTTATGGAAGAGGAAGTCTAGTGGATGTTGAGAATTGGTTGATAAGAATAGAGAAGATTATAGATGGGTTTTGTCCATTAGACAAGAGGGTTACACTTGTTACTTTTGCTTTTGAGAGACAAGCTGAGAGATAATAACAAGAACATATGCATGTGAAGTTTGAATGTATAACCAGCCACTAGGTACAGTGGGAGAAATTTGTGGCAACTTTTAGAGACCGGTTCGTACCACTGTCAGTCGGAAGACAGATGAAGGACAATATTATCAAGCTGAAGCAGGGAGATCGTTTGATCATGCAGTACACGGCAGAGTTCACTATACTTTCAAAGTACGCACCCCAACAGGTTCCAAATGCTGAGGAGTGCCCTAGTTTTTTTTTTTTTTTTTTGATTTGAAGGATATGATTAGACAGCCACCAATTCTTGGGATCATAGATTACTGTATTTTGGTGGAGAGAGTCAGAAGAATTGAGGTGGATATACATACTACTCAAATGAGGAGGAATTTTCTTAAGAGAAGGAAGTCAAAGGGTTTCAAGTTTTTTCAGTGCTCACAACACAAATAGTCCTTTCAGGCAAGAAAAATAAGTGCTAAGAAGGCCAGATTAAACAGTGTTGGTAGCCAGACTGAAGCCAGCAAATGTAACAAGTGTTGAAAGTTTCACAAGATGTCTTTCTAGATCCAACATGTGCTTTTGGTGCAACACTAGGTGAGGAATCGTCCTGGCTTGAGACAGAAGGCTTCAGCAAATTTTAGGGGCAGTGTTGCATCACCTCAAAGAAGCTTTAGCAGGTTGGGGACAATTGAGTCTACTAGATTAATGTCAATTCAAGGTTAGACTCAACAAAATATCCAACCTAAGTTTTATGCACTTTCACAATAAGAAACTAAAGACTCCCTTGAAATTATTATCGATATGTTTACATTTAAGAAATTTTAACCAAACACACTTTTAATTATAGTAGAATTCATGTCATGTCATATCATTCATAATATCCTTGAAAAACTTAAATAAATCAATAACTAAACTCTAAATGTTTAATAAAATTATTTTAATATAACACGTAACAAATTCAGAATAGACCAACTAGAATATTATTTGATACAGAAGCATCACATTATTTTATAGCTGAAGAATTTGTTAAAGTGATGTAATTGAATATCACCTTAATGTTGTGATATTATCTATTAGAATGTCAAATAGTACTTCTATAGAGGTTAATTAATTGTGTGAGATGAAACTAAAGATTAATTGAAAGATTTTTTATGCAGAACTGATTGGGTTACTCTTGGTGGAGTTTGAAGCAATTTTAGACATGGATTGGTTGTCTAAAAACTTTCCCACAATTGATTACAATAAAAAAACTGTCAAACTAAATGTACCTAGGGGGGCAGAAATCAAATTATGTGGAGATAAAAGAGCTGACATCTATGATGATTACATGTTTGAAAGCTTTCAAATTGTGAAATCGTGAAAATCAAGGTTTCTTGCTGAGTATCAGATATCTCTAAAGAAGTAAAATTTTTGGGGAGCTCCAATGTTATTTGTGAAGAAGAATGATGGGAAGTTCAGAATATGCATCGACTATATGGAGTTGAATAAGCTCACGGTTGAAAATAGATTTTCATTGTTGAGGATTGATGACTTATTTGAATTTTGTCTTATGAGTGTGGCTTTTCTTGAGCATATTATCGGTGGAGATAGAATATCTATGGATAAGAATAAGATTAAGGCCATTGCAGATCGGCCAAAACCTATTACTGCCACAGAGGTCAAAAGTTTTCTAGGTCTGATTGGTTATTATAGAAGGTTTGTAGCGGGATTTTTTCATGTAGTTATGCATTTAGCTAGGCTAACATGAAAATCAATAAAGTTTGAAGGGACTGATTGTTGTGAGAGGTTTTTCAAAAGTTAAAGTCTTATTTGATAAGTGCTCCACCATTGACTATTCATTCAGGGTCAAATGAGCTTCAGATTTTTAGTGATGCATTTTGAAGGATTTGGTTATGTACTTATGCAACATGAAAGAGTCATTATCTATATAGTTCTAGGCGATTGAAGAATTATTAAAGGAATTATCCTACCCATGACTTAGAGTACTGAAGTTGTATTTACACTTAAGATTTGGAGGCACTACTTATATAGAGCCAGATGTGAGGTATTCACTGATCACCAAAATTTAAAATACATCTTTACTTAGAATGAGTTGAACTTGAGACAGAGGAGTTTACTAGAATTCATTAAAGACTCTGACTTGGATATACTATCACCCGGGAAACGCAAATGTGCTGGTAAATGCACTAAGTAGGAAAACTTCAGATAATTTAGATTGTTTATTCACTCAACAGAAGCGATTACTCTAGGATTTAGATAGGCTGAAATTAATTATGATTATTTATAGTAATGATAGTTATCCGTGCAATCCAATTTGAATGGCAGAATCAATGATTCACTGAATATGAAAATCACTATTCATAAGATTTTAGATCAAGTCAAGGATGGAAATTTAGAGAAGTATATATTAGATGTGGATGAACCGTAGAGATATAAAGGCATGTTTTACGCTCCAGTTGTTGATAATTTGAAAAGAAAAATTCTATAGGTCTACTTATCTGGCTATACTATTTACCCATGGAGTAATAAAATGTACCAAAACTATAATGAAATATTTTAGTAACCAAGATTGAAGAGTGACAAAATTTGTAGTTACTTGTCCTACTTGACAGCTAGTGAAGGAAGAACATCCACGCCTAAGAGGTTAGTTACATCATTTACCTATTCCATAATGGAAATGGGAGGAGATTATTATGGATTTGTGATGAAATGCCTAAATCAGAACATGCTCTGTTATTATTTGGGTAATTATTGATAGATTAATTAAATCTGACCATTTCTTGCCCATTAGATAGACATAACTTGTTGAGAAGTTAACCAAATTATTATGTGGATCAAATTTTAAGGCTGCATAGAGTACTAGAGTCTATTGATTCAAACAAAAATGATAGATTTACTTCTAGTTTGTAGAAAAAGGTTCAAGAGGTTTTGGGCAAAAGATTGATTTTAGTACAGTCTTTCACACTCAAGCAGATAGCCAGTCAAAAATGATTATTCAGACTTTGAAAAATCTACTAAAGTTGTGTCCTTGACTTTAATGGACTATGGGAATCACATATACCCTCGGTAGAATTTCCTTACAATAACAATTTTCAAGCTTGTAGTGGGATGGTTCCATATGAAACTTTATATGAAAGAAAATGCATGGCAACTTCATGTTTGACTGAAGCAGGTGAAAGAAATATAATTAGAGCTAACTTAGTTAATGATGCTACTAAAAAGAATAAACAAATTAAAGACAGATTAGGGAAGTACATGATAGACAAAAAATATTATAATGTCAAACACAGACCTGTTGAGTTTGAAGTTAGAAATTTGACTTTATCAAAGTTAATTCTTTGAAGCGTGTTTGGAAAGATAGGAAAATTGAGCCCCAGTTATGTAGGTCCATATGAGATTATGGAGAGGATTGGACATGAAGCTTATAAATAAGCTTTACCAGCTCATATGCAAGGCATACATAATATTTGTTATGTTTCACTTAAACAGTATATTGATAATGAGTCTAATATAATTGTTGTTGATTTAGTGGAAATACAGTCTAATATGACCTATATAGAAAAACATGAAAAGATATTGGATTATGATATTAAGAAGCTTCATAATAGAGAGAGTTCATTTGTAAAGATTTTTTGAAAGCATGAATCAAAGAAAGATCCTACTTGGGAGAAAATTTTAGATATGCAAGAAAGATCCTCAACTCTTCAGTTGACATATTTTTGTTTTTATCTTAAAGTTTTCAAATTTCAATGATGAAATTTTTAGAAAGAGAGATTGTAATAACTGAATTTTTAATAATAATAATAATAATAATAATAATAATAATATGAAAAAACTAAAAGATAATAAAGATAAACGTTTCTATATTTTGTCTTAAGGGTCGCATGCCCATTCAAACCAAAAATGAAACCAAGAGTGAGAGTGGGAGACTGAGAAGGAGAAGGAAATATTGTGTATGCTCTAGTTGATCAAAAAAAGAAGACGAAAAAGGAAGAAGCATAAAGTTTCTGTGTGAAGATGGAGGGCTTCGATTGGTTGAAAAATGCGGTAGAAAAAGGTAGAAGAAGCCAGTAGTGTGCTTGAGAGACTTCACCTATGTGAAGGAGGCTCATGAGCAGTTTCGAGGAGGAAGGAACCCTAGTTAAGGGGCTCCAGTGCGAAGAAGAAGAGAAGGGAGGCGAAGGAGACGCTCACATGTCTTGAAGTTAAGAACAGTTGTGTCGTGCCCTAGCCGAGCAAAGAGGAAGATGAAATAAAGGAATTAAAGATGCAAGCATTTTGTACAAGGGAAGAGGAAGAACAATGACATCGAGGAGACTCTGCGTGCAAGAGTAATCTTGTGTCAGACAAGTCAAACCAAAGCTTTGAGAAAGCAAGAAAAGGGACTTTGTGCGAATTAATGGAGAACCAAACCAAACCTGGACTAAGGCAGGTTAGGGTTTAAGTTTTTAAATTATATAAATTAAATCAATCAAATTATGATATTAACACTAAGTTTTATGAATTAAAAATAGGCATCATAAGTGAAAGGTTTTGTGAGGACTATCAATCCAAACAAATTTTGGTAAGATAAGAGTTTAGTTATTTTATTTATATAAGATGTTTTGTTTAAATAAAGAGATGTCGTTACGTATGATTTAATGAATTTAAACAATGATTAAAGAAAATATGATTTAACAAATTAGGACTTTGGATCATTGTTTGGGCAGGCATAAAAGAGGTAGAGTCAAAGAGGAGGTGATAGTAAAAAAAAGTAAGAGATTAAGATTGTAAGGAGATCTTTGAAGGATTAAGGTAAGTAATTGCTTTCTTATTAGTACTAAATTAATGATTTATTTTAAAAATTTGTTTTAAAGACAAAGGATTATAATAACATAGATTAAAAAAATGAACTTGAAATATTATTTTAAAAGCAAATATTTTATTTAGGATTTACATTTTAAATGTTTCAAAGATGTCCACAAATGGGAGAAAAATAATTGAAATATAAAAATATATTTAAATGATTTCAAATTGATATAAAATGATAAGCAAATAGTTAAGTCAATCAGAATTCACCTCCTTATGATACTAATTGGAGACGCTATTGTACTTATGCAAAAATAAGAAAATGGAAATGATAAAAGTGTACTTCATTTGCAAAATTTTGAGAGTGCCTACAAGTACAACATTTTAAGGATACTTTTGGCTATAAACACTATCCTGATATGACTTCTTAAAATAAAGTCAAATGTTATAAATGACTTAAAATGACACAGAAAGAGCTAATCTAAAATGAAAACTTATAGCTTGATTAATTAATGAATCACATTTCTTTTGAACATTTATGCATAGTATTTGCATATTAATTTAATGCAAAATAAGATTGTAATTACGCACTAAGTTGTAGTAAACTTGTTGTTTAAATTAATTATTTCTTTAAGGCAAAACTATAGATTAATATAACTGACAAGAGAGAGTTAATTTATAGGAAGATGGCTGCTTGTTCTAGGTTGTCAATTGTTTGATATGATTCTAGTTTCTTGTACTATTTATTTTAGATTGATGTTGTAGTGTTGTTGGTTAAATTGTAATAATGTTTTACTTTCAGACTATATTATTCCTTTGATAGGATTTAATTACTGCTTAGTGTATTTTGTGATTTTTAGTGGTTCTTTTTATTATTGAAAGTTATAATGGTTTATTGCATAATTTAAAAGAAAAGTTAATACCGTCTGACCACAGTTTCTGACTTGAGTAATTCTAAGATATTAAGTCGGGCCGTGATATTAAGGGACTATTTTAACACTTTACACTTACAAAATATGGAAAGAAAAAAACATATAGAATATAAATGCAAATGAAAAGGGAAGCCAATAGTTGAGCTTAGCGTTCTAAGGTCACACAACTTGCTATTAGGGCTGAAGAAACGTTATTAAACAATTAGCTTAAAAAAAAAAGGTGAATTGAGCTGAGTGTATTGAGTAACCCAAAGTCTTGGTAGGGGTTGTTTGTAGCCGTCGTCTGTGAATCCAAGGAGATAGAAAATGAATAGTGGCAGAACACTTGGATGTCTACGCTTATAAAATATGGCTGGAATTTGCATTTCTACCATGGACGTACCAAATGCTCTGAAGCTGATAAATGAAACCAAAGCAATCAACTATTCTGGTTTACTTTTCATGTGGAAGACAAAGCAGCCATCTCAGAACGATCTTATCTCATGAAGAATACACCGGATAAAACCAGATTTAGCCCAATGGGATGTCAAGTCCGGTATGACAGCAAATCTACTAAGAGTGCAGCCTTAAGCGTCTAGAAGATCATATAAACCAAGTAAAGAAATATACATTTTGACAGGTGAGTTTTCGTGAGGTTTTCTCAATACTAACAAATCAGCAAAGGAAGTGGTCAGATAGACTTATAACATCAGAAGTTGTAGATTATTTTAAGAAGGAAAAAAAACATTACCCACTTGTTGCTGGGTAGATGCGCAACCATAAAGAATGAGCGCTGAACTTGGAAGTATTGAAAAACATCAATTATTCTTGCATGGAGGGATGGATGGCGGAGAAAACAATTAAAAAAACCCCTTCTAACCAACAAAGGCTTCATGCACTACCAAAAGTAACCTACAAAGGAAAAAAAATTATTCAACGTCATCTTCCAAAATGTATCATCATTTGGATCTAACATCCAGAAAGCAACAGAGATATCAACAACCTTCTTTTTCAACATAAAACTTCTTGGTAAAAGTTCTGTTTGATTCCATAAAAATTTTGTCTGTTGTGAAATTCAGGAACCTAAATATAGTACTTCATATTTCTTCGTCATCAATTAACCACTCTTCAACTATTTGGGTTCAGCGGCGCAGATCCTTCTTTATTAAAGCCCAGTAACTATTACATGTTCTTTAAATTTAATTCACTACTTCAAGTCAATTGTCTATGATCAATCTTTCTTCCTTCACAATCCTATTGCATTTAGTCCAGCCATAGTGGCATGCATAAATCTCCTAAATCTACATAATTATAGCATAAACTATCCCATGTTTTAGCACATCTTCATTTCTATCCCATTTTATTTTTATTTTAACAATAATTTCTGTATACAATCATTTCAATCGACATAATATTAATACTCACCCTTCTTGATGATCTCCAAAAGTTTTCTCATCACAATAATTAGAACTTGGTTTGATAACAATCCAAAATTACTCCAAAGTGTGCACAAAAACCCATACCTTTGTTCCAAATGATTGCCCTAGCATGGCACACACATAAAAACAAAATATTGATTTTATCCTGTGAAAATTTGAGAAGATTTGATTCTTCCCATATCTACCTCTCTCATGTGGGCGACCACCACCTCAAGATCTTGGAGGATTAGATTGAGATATATTAGGAAACCATTGATTTACTTCCTATTTTATGTTTTTTTTTAAATTTTTTTTTCAAAATTATTTCCTTTTTAATTTTGGAGAGAAATGTTTTTTTATTTTTTATTCAAAATTATTTCCTTCCTAATTTATGTGAGATATGCTTTATAAGTTTGTAAATAAGGAGGGATTGAATTCTTAATATATACATACCCAATTCGTAAAGAATGAATCGAGCAATTTTTCCTCCCCAAATAATTCTGCATGATATCAGAGCCTTAGAACAAATCCTAGAGCCTCTAGTCGCCGTGAACTTCTTATTCCCCTACAGCTGATAGTTTTTGTTCCCTTACAGATGCAGGTGCTGCCTCTTCCCAGTCGCAAGTTGGAAGCAGTGGTTTCTTCCTTCAGCCATAGTGGAAACCATTTGCTCTCTGTAGTGGACATCAACACAGCCCAAACCATTAGGTGTTACTAATTTCTAAATCTTCTCTGCCACAGGAGACCTCTCAGTAGTGCAAATCTTCTGTGTCGCAGGAGGAACGGGCCTTCTCTTTGACTGGCAGTCGGAACGCTTTCCAGTAGGCTCATATCTCCTCTACCTGCAGCCGCATCTCCTTGTTGCAGTCCAGCATCTCCACTGCCTGCAAACCCATATCTCCTATGGATTTTTTTTTATCTCCTCCAGTTTTTTTCCTACTATCCGTATTTTTCCTGTTGTCTGGATTTTTTCTGTTGTTTGGATCTTTTCCTGCTGCAGGAGATTCTCTCCCCACATCCTTCCAGCAGGCAGCAGCAGCAGCAACACTGTTCATCCTTCCAGCAGCAGCTCAGCCCTTCTCTGCAGCAGAAGCCTCAAAAAACAACGACGACTCCGGATATTCCCTGACAGCAGCAGCAGCAGTTCCGGACTTTATATGTCGTAGGCTTGCTTCCTTCCTGCAGTCACTTTTCTTCGTGTAAACCCTCCTCTGGAGCTTCTCCCTATAGTAGGCCTTCCGCCAAAATTTTTTTCTGCACCAAACCCTCATCCAGAGTTTCTCCCTTCAGCCATGAACGTCGGAATACTCTCTGCAGGCAGGCCCTACTATTCTACTTTGCCGCCAGAGCTCTCCCTACAGCCGGAATATTCCTGTTGTAGGCCCTCCTCCACTGGAATCCTCTCATCCAATCTGTAGGCCATCCTCCAGAGCTCCTTCTCCTCTTCTAAGCTCCAGAATTTCCTTACAAGATCTCTTCTATTCAATTTCTGCCATCAAAACCATCCTAGTTGCAGGCCCTCCAGAATTCTCCACGCAACCAATCTTCCAACTGCAGGCCCTCAGCCATGAATTCTCCCTACTGCAGGCCCTTTCTCGATTCTTCCCTACAACATTATCTATAGCATTTCCTTTCCTACATTAGCCTTCCACCTGCCTGCAGAAACTACCAAAACTGTTAAAGACAACTGCAGTGAACTAAAAGTAGCCGTAAATACTCTTAGGATTGATAACCAAGAATGGGACGAAGACTTCAAGTTCAACTCTAATAGTTAAATTTGAATTAGAAACTAAGGATTCTGCTCACATAACTCTTGAATCCTCTAACTTTATCATAAATCACAAACTCAATGGTCATAACCACCTCCACAAGTCATAATCCATGCTTATGTACATTTGTGGTAAAGAGAAAAATGAACATCACATGGGAGAAGACACGGTTCCTGAGATCACTGATCCCAAGCATCGCAAATGAAAGAATCGACATCGTATAGTTAGCTATTCAACTCAATGACCACTGAAGTAGGAGAAAATCTTCTGCTCTACAAAACTGTTAAAGATATCTGGGAGGCCACAAGAAAAATATATTTGAGCATTGTTTGAAATTGAAATCAAGCTTCATAACCTTCCTCAAGGAGAGCTAAGTGTCATCCAATATTTCAACACCTTGAAAAAATATTGACAACAATTGGATATGTTTGAGACGTGTGGAAATATCCACATGATACTATAATGTTTAAATCCATTATCGAGAAAAAAAAATAATTATCAAATTTCTAGTAGGACTAACTTAGGAATTGGATGAGGTGAGAGAGGAGATTATAGAAACAAAGCCCATTCCATCAATCCATGAAGCCATTATCGAAGTCAGGAGCGAAGAGAGCAGAAAAAAGTTGAAGATGACAAAAAATGCGAGTTCACCAAGTACAGAAAGCTCGGTATTATATACTCATAATTACTCCCATGACTCAAAGCACAAGAAGAATCGTCCCACATGTGACTATTACAAGAAGATTCGACATATCAATGACAAATGTTAGAAACTTCATGAAAAACCTGCATGCTGGAAATCTAGACGGAAAAAAAAATAAAGTGGAAAAGACTAATACCATATTTGAAAAGTCGGCTAAATCATTCATCTAGGAGCCGCTTGACGTGCTGAAAAAACTCCTTAGAAGTAATTCAAAACCGCACGCCAAACTCGTGACATGACAAGACGGAGTAGGGGAAGGTGAATAGCAGTATTGAAATACACCAAAGCTCTTCCTTTCAACGCCTCTTCATAATTCAATATCAAACTCAGTCTCTACAACATCTATGACCAAACTTGAGGGGGGAGTGTGAAAATCCAACAAGAATTTGTTTTCTCTATATTTACCACGCTCATGTGGGTCGGCCACCACCTCCAAATCTTAAAGGATTTGATTAGGATATCTTAGAAAACCTTTGATTTAGTGTACTCCCTATTTTATACTTTTCTATTTTTTATTCATAATCATTTACTTTCATAATTTAGGTGAGATATGTTTGGTAACTTTATAAATAATGACGGATTGATTTCTTTATATACATGTACCCTATTTGTGAAGAGCAATTTTTCCTACCCAAATAATTTTACATATCTGTATTTCGATCCATATAGATTAAGTATATTAGCATCAAGAGATAAAATGTTATATTTCTTGTCACTAGTTATTGTTTCTTATCAAAATGGTAAACTAGTAGTCCCTTCGTTCGAGAAGACAAGGAACACACCATAAGTTAACAAGGAACTCATAAAACACCAAAAGGAAGGTTTTTCAATTAAAATTAACCATCTATCTATGCCATGTATAGAAACATAATAAAATCCTAAAATAATCACTTGTACTGAGTGAAACTAGAAGCATTGACATGATCAGCAAGCAGATCACCAAGTAAACTTCAAAAATATGTTTGAATGTCATATGAGGAGATATGGTCCCAAGAGGCAACCCTACAACTTTTGTAGAATAGCTTCCAAACAAATCCATTGGACACTCAAGGCCGAGTATAAGAATGTAATGTAAAAACCATTTACAATACTTCTTGAACACCAAATGAACAAAAATTTGTTGGGTAACACTTTATCTACAAGTAAAGCATTTTCCTTTTAAGTATTTTTTTTTATTCTGTTATTATATATATATATATATATATATATATATATATATATATATATATATATATATATATATATATATNCTTCATCCACTCATCAGGCATCTTTTTAATTTTTAAAATAATATAAAGAGTTCGATAAGCCAAGAAATGCCCAAATCTCCTAGATATTTTCACACATCAATAGGAAAATCATTAGATTTAACTAATTTTTAACCCTTGGTTTTCTTTAAAGCTTCATCAACTTCCTTTTTATTAATGCAATGGTAAAAATAAAAAGTTTTATTATTATTAACAATATCAAGATCACTAAGGTCGGTCGTATTTTCAGAAACTTCATTGAAAAATTTATTAAAATAGCTCACCCCCATATTTTAGAATATCTTCCTCTAAAAAAATAATTTTTTTTTTATTTTCATCTTAAGACACTTTAATTAAATGTTTATTTTTCTTTTCTCTTTGTTTGGCTAGGTTATACATATATTTGCCATCATCATTAATAGCTAATCTATTATAAAAATCACTAAAATAATAATTCTCAGCGTCACAATTTGTTATTTTAGCTCCTTACAGACCATCTTATATTTTTCTCAGATTTCTAAGCTTTTACATTTAAATCAATTTTTATAATACTTCTTATATTATATCTTTTCTAGCACATTATTATTCCAACACCAATTATTTTTATTTATAAATTTTATTTTTTAATCTCCAAGTACATCTTTTGTCACTTGTTTAATAGTGTTTGTTATTTTATCTTACATAAAATTAGCTTCTTCATAACATCCTAAATGTTGAAATTTTAAAGTTTACTCATAAAAATAATTTTATTTATCTTTTAGGTGCCCTGATCTAATTTTATGAAATTATTTCATTATATTATTTATCTTATAACTTTTCATCTTAAAATCTAGAACAAATAATCGATGGTACTTAAATTTTCACTTGAAATGGCCTTACAATCTTTACATTCTCGTTGATCTCTTTTCTTATAAGAAAATAAATCCATTCTTATAAGTAATAATATGCTCATCTCTTTATTTATATAAAATATTTTGCTTAATTAAATAGATGTTATTAAATATGATCTAACAAATTTAATCAGTGGTTAAAGAAAATATGATTTAACAATTTAGGACTTTTGATAATGGCTTGGGAAAAAAAGTCTGAGTCAAAGAGAAGTGATAGTAAAAGAAACTAAGCAGATGATTAAACATGTAAGGAGGTCTTTAAAGAATTAAGGTGAGTAATTGCTTTCTTATAGGTAGTAAATTAATGATTTATTTAAAAGTTACATTTTACGAATAAAAGTCTATAATAACACTGATAAAAAAAAATGAACTGACAATATTATTTTAAAAACAAATATATTATTTTGAATGTTTGAAAGATGTCTAACAAATAGGACAAAAATATTTGAAATATGAAGGTGCATTTAAATGATTTTAAATTGATAGGAAATAATTGAGGTCGCTAATATACACGTGCACTAAAAAGAAAATGAAAATAGAAAAGATGTACCTTCGGGTGTATTGTTTTACGGGTACCTAAGGGTATAAATTTTTGAGGGTACCTATGGGTACAATATTTCTAAAATACCTTCGAGTATGATAATATTCCTGATATGACTTCTTAAAATAAAGACAATGATTAAAAATATAAATGACTTAAATTGAAACATAAATGACAATAAAAACTTATAGTTTAACTAATTAATGAATCACACTTATTTTCGACATTCATGTATAATATTTACATATTTATTTAATGCATAATAAAATTATAATTGCTTACTAAGTTATAGTAAACTTACTGTTTAAATTAATTGTTTCTTTCAGCCAAAACTCTTGATTGATATGACTATAGAAAAGTGTTGGTTTACAGGACTATTGGTTCTAGGTTGTCAATTGTTTGATATGGTTCTAATTTCTTATATTGTTTATTTGACATTAATGTTGTACTGCCATTGGTAGAATTGTGATACAGCTTTACTTTCATACTATGTTGTTGCTTTGGTTAGATTTAATAACTGTTTAGTGTACTTTGTGATTTTTAGTGGCTCTTGTTATTATTAGAAGTTATGATGATTTATTATATAATTTAAAATAAAGGTTAATATTCTAGGACTACAATTTTTGACTTGGTTAATTCTAACCTATCAATTCAGATCGTGACGAAAGTGGTATTAAAAAATTTATGTTTGAATCATGATAAAAAGATTTAATAGGTTGATTGAATAAACTGATAGATAATATAAATGAAGAGTTTAATTATGTATAATTACATTCTTTGATATGTTATTTTAAAATATGGATAATCAAGAGAAAGTTAGATAGAATAACACTGAGATTAAGACCTCTGAATATCTCAGTGAACACAAATGCTTTTGTAGAGATGATCTCAGTGAACACAAATGCTTTTGTAGAGATGATGACTACAGTGACTCAAATGATTAGGAACTCTCAGTCTCGGGCCACTTCTAATGGGAGAGGCCAGATGAACAAATAGTTGGAGTTATTTTAGAACATTAGATCACTTCTCATTTATGGAAGAGGAAGTCTAGTGGATGTTGAGAATTGGTTGATAAGAATAGAGAAGATTATAGATGAGTTTTGTCCATTAGACAAGAGGGTTACACTTGTTACTTTTGCTTTTGAGAGAGAAGCTGAGAGATAATAATAAGAACAGATGCATGTGAAGTTTGAATGTATAAACAACCACTAGGTGCAGTGGGAGAGATTTGTGGCAACTTTTAGAGACCGGTTCGTACCACTGTCAGTCGGAAGATAGATGAAGGACAATATTATCAAGCTGAAGCAGGGAGATCGCTCGATCATGCAGTACATGGCAGAGTTCACTATACTTTCAAAGTACGCACCCCAACAGGTTCCAAATACGGAGTGCCATAGTTTTTTTTCTGATTTGAAGGATATGATTAGACAACCACCAATTCTTCTTGGGATCATAGATTACTGTATTTTGGTGGAGAGAGTCAGAAGAATTGAGGTGGATATACAAACTACTCAAATGAGGAGGAATTTTCTTAAGAGGAGGAAGTCAAAGAGTTTCAAGTTTTTTCAGTGCTCACAAGACAAACAGTCCTTTCAGGCAAGAAAAATAAGTGCTAAGAAGGCCAGATCAAACAGTGTTGGTAGCCAGACTGAAGCCAGCAAATGTGACAAGTGTGGAAAGTTTCACAAGGATGTCTTTCTAGATCCAACATGTGCTTTTGGTGCAACACTGGGTGAGGAATCGTCCTGGCTTGAGACAGAAGGCTTCAGCAGATTTTAGGGGCAGTGTTGCATCACCTCAAAGAAGCTTTAGCAGGTTGAGGACAATTGAGTCTACTAGATCAATGTCAATTCAAGGTTAGACTCAACAAAATATCCAGGCTGTTTTATGCACTTTCACAATAAAAAACTAAAGACTCCCTTGAAATTATGTGTTTACATTTAAGAAATTTTAACCAAAACACACTTTTAATTATAATAGAATTCATGTCATGTCATATCATTCATAATATCCTTGAAAAACTAAAATACATCAATAACTCAACTCTAAATGTTCAATACAATTATTTTAATATAACACGTAACAAATTCAGAATAAACCAAACAAAATATTATTTGATACAGAAGCATCACATTATTTTATAGCTGAAGAATTTGTTAAAGTGATACAATTCACCTTAATGCCTGTGATATTATCTATTAGAATGTCAAATAGTACTTCTATGGAGGTTAATTAATTGTGTGAGATGAAACTAAAAATTAATTGAAAGATTTTTTATGCAGAACTGATTGTGTTACTCTTGGTGGAGTTTGAAGCAATTTTAGACATGGATTGGTTGTCTAAAAACTTTGCCACAATTGATTACAATAAAAAAAACTGTCAAACTAAATGTACCTAGGGGGCAGAAATCAAATTATGTGGAGATAAAAGAGCCGACATCTATGATGACTACATGTTTGAAAGCTTTCAAATTGTGAAATCGTGAAAATCAAGATTTCTTGCTCAGTATCAGATATCTCTAAAGAATTAAAATTTTTGGGGAGCTCCAATGTTATTTGTGAAGAAGAATGATGGGAAGTTCAGAATATGCATCGACTATATGGAGTTGAATAAGCTCACGGTTGAAAATAGATTTTCATTGTTGAGGATTGATGACTTATTTGAATTTTGTCTTATGAGTGTGGCTTTTCTTGAGCATATTATTGGTGGAGATGGAATATCTATGGATAAGAATAAGATCAAGGCCATTGCAGATTGGCCAAAACCTATTACTGCTACAGAGGTCTGAAGTTTTCTAGGTCTGATTGGTTATTATAGAAGGTTTGTAACAGGATTTTTTCGTGTAGTTATGCCTTTAGCTAGGCTAACATGAAAATCAATAAAGTTTGAAGGGACTGATTGTTGTGAGAGGCTTTTCAAAAGTTAAAGTCTTATTTGATAAGTGCTCCACCATTGACTATTCATTCAGGGTCAAATGAGCTTCAGCTTTTTAGTGATGCATTTTAAAGGATTTAGTTATGTACTTATGCAACATGAAAGAGTCATTGTCTATAGTTCTAGGCGATTGAAAAATTATTAAAGGAACTATCCTACCCATGACTTAGAATACTGAAGTTGTATTTGCACTTAAGATTTGGAGGCACTACTTATATGAAGCCAGATGTGAGGTATTCACTGATCAGCAAAATTTAAAATACATCTTCACTTAGAATGAGTTGAACTTGAGACAGAGGAGTTTACTAGAATTCATTAAAGACTCTGACTTGGATATACATTATCACCCGGGAAATGCAAATGTGGTGGTAAATGCACTAAGTAGGAAAACTTCAGATAATTTAGATTATTTATTCACTCAACAGAAGCGATTACTCTAGGATTTAGATAGGCTGAAATTAATTATGATTATTTATAGTAATGATAGTTATCCGTGCAATCCAATTTGAATGGCAGAATCAATGATTCACTGAATATGAAAATCACTATTCATAAGATTTTAGATCAAGTCAAGGATGGAAATTTAGAGAAGTATATATTAGATGTGGATGAACCGTTGAGATATAAAGACATGATTTATGCTCCAGATGTTGATAATTTGAGAAGAAAAATTCTATAGGTCTACTTATCTGGCTATACTATTTACCAATGGAGTAATAAAATGTACCAAAACTATAAGGAAATATTTTAGTAACCAGGATTGAAGAGTGACAAAATTTGTAGTTACTTGTCCTACTTGACAGCTAGTGAAGGAAGAACATCCACGCCTAAGAGGTTAGTTACATCATTTACCTATTCCATAATGGAAAAGGGAGGAGATTATTATGGACTTTGTGATGAAATGCCTAAATCACAACATGCTCTGTTATTATTTGGGTAATTATTGATAGATTAATTAAATCCGACCATTTCTTGCCCAATAGATAGACATAACTTGTTGAGAAGTTAACCAAATTATTATGAGGATCAAATTGTAAGGCTGCATAGAGTACTAAAGTCTATTGATTCAAACAAAAATGATAAATTTACTTCTAGATTGTAGAAAAAGGTTCAAGAGGCTTTGGGAAAAAGATTGATTTTAGTACAGTATTTCACACTCAAGCAGATAACCAGTCAAAAATGATTATTCAGACTTTGAAAAATCTACTAAAGTTGTGTCCTTGACTTTAATGGACTATGGGAATCACATATACCCTTGGTAGAATTTCCTTACAATAACAATTTTCAAGCTTGTATTGGGATGGTCCCATATGAAACTTTATATGAAAGAAAGTGCATGGCAACTTTATGTTTGGCTGAAGCAGGTGAAAGAAATATAATTAGAGCTAACTTAGTCAATGATGCTACTAAAAAGATTAAACAAATTAAAGACAGATTAGGGGAAGTACATGTTAGACAAAAAATATTATAATGTCAAACACAGACCTGTTGAGTTTGAAGTTAGAAATTTGACTTTATCAAAGTTAATTCTTTGAAGCGTGTTTGGAAAGATTGGAAAATTGAGCCTCAGTTATGTAGGTCCATATGAGATTATAGAGAGGCTTGGACATGAAGCTTATAAATAAGCTTTACCAGCTCATATGCAAGACATACATAATATTTGTTATGTTTCACTTAAACAATATATTGATAATGAGTCTTATATAATTGTTGTTGATTTAGTGGAAATACAGTCTAATATGACCTATATAGAAAAACATGAAAAGATATTGGATTATGATATTAAGAAGCTTCATAATAGAGAGAGTTCATTTGTAAAGATTTTTTGGAAGCATGAATCAAAGAAAGATCCTACTTGGGAGAAAATTTTAAATATGCAAGAAAGATCCTCAACTCTTTAGTTGACATATTTTTGTTTTTATATTAAAGTTTTCAAATTTCAATGATGAAATTTTTAGGAAGAGAGATTGTAATAACTGAATTTTTAGTAATAATAATAATAATAATATGAAAAAACTAAAAGATAATAAAGGATAAACGTTTCTATATTTTGTCTTAAGGGACGCATGCCCATTCGAACCAAAAATGAAACCAAGAGTGAGAGTGGGAGACTGAGAAGAAGGAAATATTGTGTATGCTCTAGTTGATCAAAAAAAGAAGACGAAAAAGGAAGAAGCATAAAGTTTCTGTGTGAAGATGGAGGGCTTTGATTGGTTGAAAAATGTGGTAGAAAGAGGTAGAAGAAGCCAGTAGTGTGCTTGAGAGACTTCACCTATGCGAAGGAGGCTCATGACCAGTTTCGAGGAGGAAGGAACCCTAGTTAAGGGGCTCCAATGCGAAGAAGAAGAGAAGGGAGGCGAAGGAGACGCTCACATGTCTTGAAGTTAAGAACAGTCGTGTCGTGCCCTAGCCGAGCAAAGAGGAAGATGAAATAAAGGAATTAAGGATGTAAGCATTTTGTACAAGGGAAGAGGAAGAACAATGACATCGAGGAGACTCTGCTTGCAAGAGTAATCTTGTGCCAGACAAGTTGAACCAAAGCTTTGAGAAACCAAGAAAAGGGACTTTGTGCGAATTAAGGGAGAACCAAACCAAACCTGGATTAAGGCAAGTTAGGGTTTAAGTTTTTAAATTATATAAATTAAATCAATCAAATTATGATATTAACACTAAGTTTTATGAATTAAAAATAGGCATCATAAGTGAAAGGCTTTGTGAGAAGGACTATCAATCCGAACAAATTTTGGTAAGATAAGAGTTTAGTTGTTTTATTTATATAAGATGTTTTGTTTAAATAAAGAGATGTCGTTACGTATGATTTAATGAATTTAACCAATGATTAAAGAAAATATGGTTTAACAAATTAGGACTTTGGATCATTGTTTGGGAGGGTATAAAAGAGGTAGAGTCAAAGAGGAGGTGATAGTTAAAAAAAGTACAAGATTAAGATTGTAAGGAGATCTTTGAAGGATTAAGGTATGTAATTGCTTTCTTATTAGTATTAAATTAATGATTTATTTAAAACATTTGTTTTAAAGACAAAGGATTATAATAACATAGATTAAAAAAATGAACTTGAAATATTATTTTAAAAGCAAATATTTTATTTAGGATTCACATTTTAAATGTTTCAAAGATATCCACAAATGGAAGAAAAATAATTGAAATATAAAAATACATTTAAATGAATTCAAATTGATATATAATGATAAGCAAATAGTTAAGTCAATCAGAATTCACCTTCTTATGATACTAATTGGGGACGCTAATGTACTTATGCACAAATAAGAAAATGGTAATGATAAAAGTGTACTTCATTTGCAAAATTTTGAGAGTGCCTGCAAGTACAACATTTTAAGGATACTTTTGGCTATAAACACGATCCTGATATGACTTCTTAAAATAAAGTCAAATGTTATAAATTACTTAAAATGACACGGAAAGAGCTAATCTAAAATGAAAACTTATAGCTTGATTAATTAATGAATCACATTTCTTTTGAACATTTATGCATAGTATTTGCATATTAATTTAATGCAAAATAAGATTGTAATTACGCACTAAGTTGTGGTAAACTTACTATTTAAATTAATTATTTCTTTAAGGCAAAACTATAGATTAATATAATTGACAAGAGAGAGTTGATTTATACGAAGATGGTTGCTTGCTCTAGGTTGTCAATTGTTTAATATGATTCTAGTTTCTTGTACTATTTATTTTAGATTGATGTTGTAGTGTTGTTGGTTGAATTGCGATAATGTTTTACTTTCAGACTATATTATTCTTTTGATAGGATTTAATTACTGCTTAGTGTATTTTGTGATTTTTAGTGGCTCTTTTTATTATTGAAAGTTATAATGGTTTATTGCATAATTTAAAAGAAAAGTTAATACCATCTAACCGCAGTTCCTGACTTGAGTAATTCTAAGCTATTAGGGCGGGCCGTGATATTAAGGGACTATTTTAACACTTTACACTTACAAAATATGGAAAGAAAAAAATATATAGAATATAAATACAAATGAAAAGGGAAGCCAATAGTTGAGCTCAGCGTTCTAAGGTCACACAACTTGCTATTAGGGCTGAAGAAACGTTATTAAACAATTAGCTTAAAAAAAAAAGGTGAATTGAGCTGAGTGTATTGAGTAACCCAAAGTCTTGGTAGGGGTTGTTTGTAGCCGTCGTCTGTGAATCCATGGAGATAGAAAATGAATAGTGGCAGAACACTTGGATGTCTACGCTTATAAAATACGGCTGGCATTTGCATTTCTACCATGGACGTACCAAATGCTCTGTAGCTGATAAATGAAACCAAAGCAATCAACTATTCTGGTTTACTTTTCATGTGGAAGACAAAGCAGCCATCTCAGAACGATCTTATCTCATGAAGAATACACCGGATAAAACCAGATTTAGCCCAATGGGATGTCAAGTCCGGTATGACAGCAAATCTACTAAGAGTGCAGCCTTAAGCGTCTAGAAGATCATATAAACCAAGTAAAGAAATATACATTTTGACAGGTGAGTTTTCGTGAGGTTTTCTCAATACTAATAAATCAGCAAAGGAAGTGGTAAGATAGATTTATAACATCAGAAGTTGTAGATTATTTTAAGAAGGAAAAATAACATTACCCACTTGTTGCTGGGTAGATGCGCAACTATAAAGAATGAGCGCTGAACTTGGAAGTATTGAAAAACATCAATTATTCTTGCATGGAGGGATGGATGGCGGAGAAAACAATTAAAAAAACCCCTTCTAACCAACAAAGGCTTCATGCACTACCAAAAGTAACCTACAAAGGAAAAAAAATTATTCAACGTCATCTTCAAAATGTATCATCATTTGGATCTAACATCCAGAAAGCACAGAGATATCAACACCCTTCTTTTTCAACATAAAACTTCTTGGTAAAAGTTCTGTTTGATTCCATAAAAATTTTGTCTGTTGTGAAATTCAGGAACTTAAATATAGTACTTCATATTTCATCGTAATAAATTAACCACTCTTCAACTATTTGGGTTCAGCGGTGCAGATCCTTCTTTATTAAAGCCCAGTAACTATTACATGTTCTTTAAATTTAATTCACTACTTCAAGCCAATTGTCTATGATCAATCTTTCTTCCTTCACAATCCTATTGCATTTAGTCCATCCATAGTGGCATGCATAAATCTCCTAAATCTAGATAATTATAGCATAAACTATCCCATGTTTTAGTACATCTTCATTTCTATCCCATTTTACTTTTATTTTAACAATAATTTCTGTATACAATCATTTCAATCGACATAATATTAATACTCACCCTTCTTGATGATCTCCAAAAGTTTTCTCATCACAATAATTAGAACTTGGTTTGATAACAATCCAAAATTACTCCAAAGTGTGCACAAAAACCCATACCTTGGTTCCAAATGATTGCCCAAGCATGGCACACACATAAAAACAAAATATTGATTTTATCCGGTGAAAATTTGAGAAGATTTGTTTCTTCCCATATCTACCTCTCTCACGTGGGCGACCACCACCTCAAGGTCTTGGAGGATTAGATTGAGATATATTAAGAAACCATTGATTTACTTCCTATTTTATGTTTTTTTTATTTTTTATTCAAAATTATTTCCTTTCTAATTTTGGTGAGAAATGTTTTTTTATTTTTTATTCAAAATTATTTCCTTCCTAATTTATGTGAGATATGCTTTATAAGTTTGTAAATAAGAAGGGATTGAATTCTTTATATATACATACCCAATTTGTAAATAATGAATCGAGCAATTTTTCCTCCCCAAATAATTCTGCATGATATCAGGGCCTTAGAACAAACCCTAGAGCCTCTAGTCGCCGGGAATTTCTTATTCCCCTACAGCTGATAGTTTTTGTTCCCTTACAGATGCAGGTGCTGCCTCTTCCCAGTCGCAAGTTGGAAGCAGTGGTTTCTTCCTTCAGCCATAGTGGAAACCATTTGCTCTCTGTAGTAGACATCATCACAGCCTAAACCATTAGGTGTTACTATTTTCCAAATCTTCTCTGCCGCAGGAGACCTCTCAGTAGTGCAAATCTTCTGTGTCGCAGGAGGAACAGGCCTTCTCTTTGACTGGCAGTCGGAACGCTTTCCAGTAGGCTCCTATCTCCTCTACCTGCAGCCGCATCTCCTTGTTGCAGTCCAGCATCTCCACTGCCTGCAAACCCATATCTCCTATGGATTTTTTTTTTATCTCCTCCAGTATTTTTCCTACTATCCGTATTTTTCCTGTTGTCCGGATTTTTTCTATTGTTTGGATCTTTTCCTGCTGCAGGAGATTCTCTCCCCACATCCTTCCAGCAGGCAACAGTAGCAGCAACATTGTTCATCCTTCCAGCAGCAGCTCAGCTCTTCTCTGCAGCAGAAGCCTCAAAAAACAACGACGACTCCGGATATTCCCTGACAACAGCAGAAGCAATTCCGGACTTTCTATGTCGTAGGCTTGCATCCTTCCTGCAGTCACTTTTCTTCGTGTAAACCATCCTCTGGAGCTTCTCCCTATAGTAGGCCTTCCGCCAAAGTTTTTTTCTGCACCAAACGCTCATCCAGAGTTTCTCCCTTCAGCCATGAACGTCGGAATACTCTCTGCAGGCCCTACTATTCTACTTTGCCGCCAGAGCTCTCCCTACAGCCAGAATACTCCTGTTGTAGGCCCTCCTCCACTGGAATCCTCTCATCCAATTTGTAGGCCGTCCTCTGGAGCTCCTTCTCCTCTTCTAAGCTCCATAATTTCCTTGCAAATCTCTTCTATTCAATTTCTGCCATCAAAACCATCCTAGTTGCAGGCCCTCCAGAATTCTCCACACAACCAATCTTCCAACTGCAGGCCCTCAGCCATAAATTCTCGCTACTGCAGGCCCTTTCTCGATTCTTCACTACAACATTATCTGTAGCACTTCCTTTCCTACATTAGCCTTCCACCTGCCTGCAGAAACTACCAAAACTGTTAAAGACAACCTCAGTGAACTAAAAGTAGCTGTAAATACTATTAGGATTGATAACCAAATATGGGATGAAGACATCAAGTTCACGTCTAATAGTTAAATTTGAAACATAACTCTTGAATCCTCTAACTTTATCATAAATCATAAACTCAATGGTCATAACCACCTCCACGAGTCATACTCCATGCTTATGTACATTTGTGGTAAAGAGAAAAATGAACATCTCATGGGAGAAGGCACGGTTCCTGAGATCATTGATCCCAAGCATCGCAAATGAAAGAATCGAGATCGTATGGTTAGCTAATCAACTCAATGACCACTGAAGTGGGAGAAAATCTTCTGCTCTACAAAACTGTTAAAGATATCTGGGAGGCCACAAGAAAAATATATTTGAGCATAGTTTGAAATTGAAATGAAGCTTCATGACCTTCCTCAAGGAGAGCTAAGTGCCATCCAATATTTCAACACCTTGACAAAATATTGACAACAATTGGATACGTTTGAGACGTGTGGAAATATCCACATGATGCTATGATGTTTAAATCCATTATCGAGAAAAAAAAATAACTATCAAATTTCTAGTAGGACTAACTTAGGAATTGGATGAGGTGAGAGGGGAGATTATAGAAACAAAGCCCCTTCCATCAATCCATGAAGCCATTATCGAAGTCAGGAGCGAAGAGAGCAGAAAAAAGTTGAAGATGACAAAAAATGCGAGTTCACCAAGTACAGAAAGCTCGGTATTATATACTCATAATTACTCCCATGACTCAAAGCACAAGAAGAATCGTCCCACATGTGACTATTACAAGAAGATTAGACATATCAATGACAAATGTTAGAAACTTCATGAAAAACCTGCATGTTGGAAATCTAGACAGGGAAAAAAAATAAAGTGGAAAAGACTAATACCATATTCAAAAAGTCGGCTAAATCATTCATCTAGGAGCCGCTTGACGTGCTGAAAAAACTCCTTAGAAATAATTCAAAACCGCACGCCAAACTTGTGGCATGACAAGATGGAGTAGGGGAAGGTGAATAGCAGTACTGAAATACGCCAAAGCTCTTCCTTTCAACACCTCTTCATAATTCAATATCAAACTCAGTCTCTATAACATCTATGACCAAACTTGAGGGGGGAGTGTGAAAATCCAACAAGAATTTGTTCTCTCTATATTTACCACGCTCATGTGGGTCCGCCACCACCTCCAAATCTTGAAGGATTTGATTAGAATATCTTAGAAAACCTTTGATTTAGTGCACTCCCTATTTTATACTTTTCTATTTTTTAATCATAATTATTTACTTTCATAATTTAGGTGAGATATGTTTGGTAATTTTGTAAATAATGACGGATTGATTTCTTTATATACATGTACCCTATTTGTGAAGAGCAATTTTTCCTACCCAAATAATTTTACATATCTGTATTTCGATCCATATAGATTAAGTATATTAGCATCAAGAGATAAAATGTTATATTTCTTGTCACTAGTTATTGTTTCTTATCAAAATGGTAAACTAGTAGTCCGTTCATTCGAGAAGACAAGGAACACACCACAAGTTAACAAGGAACTCATAAAACACCAAAAGGAAGGTTGTTCAATTAAAATTAGCCATCTATCCATGCCATGTATAGAAACATAATAAAATCCTAAAATAATCACTTGTACTGAGTGAAACTAGAAGCATTGACATGATCAACAAGCAGAGCACCAAGTAAACTTCAAAAATACGTTTGAATGTCATATGATGAGACATGGTCCCAAGAGCAACCCTACAACTTTTGTAGAATAGCTTCCAAACAAATCCATTGGACACTCAAGGCCGAGTATAAGAATGTAATGTAAAAACCATTTACAATACTCCTTGAACACCAAATGAACAAAAATTTGCTGGGTACCACTTTATCTATAAGTAAAGCATTTTCCTTTTAAGTATTTTTTTTTTATTTTGTTATTATATATATATATATATATAACCTCACGCAGCGCTGCGTACGTCTTAGGCACGCAATTTTTTTCCATATACAAGGCCTTAGATTCACCCGCCGTCGCCGGCAGTCGCAACTAGCTTTTTTTGTTCTCCGGTGTTTCGGAGGTGGGAGAAGGCATACTACACATTCAAGAAATGGAATCCATGGCGAGGAGTAGCGGGCACGGTCGTTGGGAATCTCTATACCGTGTTCTCATGCGCCGGAACTCCGTCTACGTCACTTTCGTCGTCGCCATAGCTTTCGTCGGAGAACGGATTGTAGACTATGGAGTGCACATGCTCTGGGAATACAATAACGTTGGGAAGAGATTTGAGGACATTCCGGGTTTGGGACAACGACAATCTGAAGAATGATTTATTTACTAATTTGTGGTATCGTATACTCCTGGATTCAAATATAAATGAACTTTCTTTTGATTAGCTTTTGGTTTTCAGCAAAAAAGCACCTTCAACTGTCCAAACCAATATTTTTTTTTGGGCTCTGAAATCATGGATGCATGGAGTCCTTGTTTTCCCTCTATATTTTGAATAACCTTATTTTCTGTTGAGAAACTTACTAGTCATTGCCTGTTAAATATATATATATATATATATATATATATATATATNATGATCAACAAGCAGAGCACCAAGTAAACTTCAAAAATACGTTTGAATGTCATATGATGAGACATGGTCCCAAGAGCAACCCTACAACTTTTGTAGAATAGCTTCCAAACAAATCCATTGGACACTCAAGGCCGAGTATAAGAATGTAATGTAAAAACCATTTACAATACTCCTTGAACACCAAATGAACAAAAATTTGCTGGGTACCACTTTATCTATAAGTAAAGCATTTTCCTTTTAAGTATTTTTTTTTTATTTTGTTATTATATATATATATATATATAACCTCACGCAGCGCTGCGTACGTCTTAGGCACGCAATTTTTTTCCATATACAAGGCCTTAGATTCACCCGCCGTCGCCGGCAGTCGCAACTAGCTTTTTTTGTTCTCCGGTGTTTCGGAGGTGGGAGAAGGCATACTACACATTCAAGAAATGGAATCCATGGCGAGGAGTAGCGGGCACGGTCGTTGGGAATCTCTATACCGTGTTCTCATGCGCCGGAACTCCGTCTACGTCACTTTCGTCGTCACCAGAGCTTTCACCAGAGAACGGATTGTAGACTATGGAGTCCACAAGCTCTGGGAATACAATAATGTTGGGAAGAGATTTGAGGACATTCCGGGTTTGGGACAACGACAATCTGAAGAATGATTTATTTACTAATTTGTGGTATCGTATACTCCTAGATTCAAATATAAATGAACTTCTTTTGATTAGCTTTTGGTTTTCAGCAAAAAAGCACCTTTAACTGTCCAAACCAATATTTTTTTTTGGGCTCTGAAATCATGGATGCATCGAGTCCTTGTTTTCCCTCTATATTTTGAATAACCTTATTTTCTGTTGAGAAACTTAATAGTCATTGCCTGTTAAATACACACACACACACACACACAACATACAGATATATCTTTTTTTTTTTTCCTTAAAAGTAGTTAATATGAACTTACGGGAAAAAAATAAGCGAGCATTACCTTTGATGACCAATTTGCTGATGAAGCACGGATGCTTTCAAAAGATGCAATGGGAGTATCACTTCCTTGATAGCCTTCACGAGATAAACTTCTAGTAGAACTGGTATCAAATCCAATAACCTTACCGGCAAGGCTTGCGGTGGGAAAGGTATTTGGGATGCTATCGTCTGGTGTGGACATGTCTCGATACAGGTAGCCACGTAATTTCAAAGTAAACAGAGTAAGAGCTTTTCGAGCTGCTCGTATCTCCCCAACAATCTGAAATTAATGCAGCACTTTAANAACAAGGCTTGCGGTAGGAAAGGTATTTGGGATGCTATCGTCTGGCGTGGACATGTCTCGATACAGGTAGCCACGTAATTTCGAAGTAAACAGAGTAAGAGCTTTTCGAGCTGCTCGTATCTCCCCAACAATCTGAAATTAATGCAGCACTTTAAGAGTATTCAAATGGATATTGAACATTACAATTTTAGGGGAATTTATAAACATAGCAAACAATTCTTATGTATTTACATATCACACTCAAACTTTCATATTTACACACAGCACTTAAATCTTTGATATCACGTCACACATTAAACATAGTACTCTTACCACTAATTCAAGGTGAAATATACCTTTTCATGCATGGAATTAAAAAAACAAAGTGCTAAGTATGTAAATATCAAAGTTTAGGCGTGAGATAAGAAAATACATAAGAATTGTGCGCTACGTAGGTAAATTTTACTAAATTTTAAACAATGAGTAATTCAAGGAGTTAGCAACCAAAGCATCATATGAAAGCAAGATGCAAATACACTTCATCCGTTCATGAAGAGTTCAAACCTGGATGAGCTCATCAGTCTCCAGTGCACAAAGAGGAAGATCTTCCCTAGGCAGGACTTGCACATTGGCACAAGTCAATCTCTGAAAATCTGATAACGATCCTTCTTTCCCGTCCAAACATCCAATTTCATGGTCTCTAACGAGAAGCCGTGTTGTTATGACATTATCTTTGTCAGGACCAAGATCTACAATGTGTGTCTGAACATGGAGTAATGCTTCCTGAGCTGGAAATAGCTCGTCATCTGGCCCCTAACAAATAACTTAAAGTTATAAACACATCTTTGTATGAGTAACGCAAACCAACCCTCAATTGCCAATATAAGATGTAAATAAAAATGCTTCTATTAGATGGAGAAGAGAACTCAACATCCAAGTCATACAATCCATCACATCAGCAGTAACACTAACAGAATCTTATTTTTCATCCAATTGGTTAATATTTTTTTTGCGTTTGTTGAATCAAGATTTGTGCACACCAGACGATAGCATCCAATAGAATACAATGGAGGAAAAAAATTCATGTAGCCGACCCCACTTAGTGGCATAAAAGCTGGTTGTAGTTGTTGTTGTTTATGATAAAACTAATAAAGTTAAGTTTATAGATTGTTTAATAATCAACTATTAAACTTTTAGCAACCTATTCACTGCCCACACAACAGTTCAATTCAATTTACATTTTAAGAGAGGTCTCCATTTGAAGTTACTTTTGTTAAATGGTATCATTTCAATGAAAAATTAAAAGAGCGTAGCCTTAATTATTTAGCAAAATACAAAAGTAAAAAAAGTATTCACGGTCATAATCAGCTAGAAATTAGGCTAAGAATTAAATGCCATTCGTGCCAAAAGATATATTCTATGGGTTTCAAACAAATTTGGATCTGATTTGAATTCAATTCATAGTTTGAGCTACAGCCTAAAATATGACATGTACCAAAATAAATCTTCATAAGAATGGCATAACATGTTAAAACGTTCTAAACGGCAGCACAAGCACAATGCTGCTGATAGTTTTACTATTTACATTGGCTACTTAATACGTTATTTCCAATCATGCAGTCCCTAGAATTTATAGTTTTTATAGTGCATATTTCTGATGCATCAACCATCATGATGAAAACAATATTTTTACAATCATATCTCGCATTATTCATAGTTCATCATTTAGCAGAATGTTGCATATCTTAGAAAATAAGGCAATGCTGTAGAGAGCCGAGCACATTGAGCAAACAGAAAATCCACGCCATTAAAACAAAATTAACAAAGATAGCCAAATGTCATGAGCAATTACCTCATCAGAAGTGATTACAATGATCCGTTCATTTGAGCCTTCAACGGGATTACTAACCCTGACATCCACACCCACATCAGTTTGAAGCATTTCAATGATTCCATTAGTTGAGCCAATAATAGCCTCAACTTTATCGTTAGGGCAAAGTATACGAAACACAATGTCCTCGTTGGAAAATGATTGTGGACGGTCAATTATTGCATCGCCATCAGATTCAAACATATAATTGTTTTCTGAAGCATAAACAGTGCTTCTAACTCTTGTTGGACCAATAGGTGTTCTAGATACTAAATCACCTCTTCCAAATGCTGAAAGATGTTGAGCGTTGCTTATAAAGTCATCATCAGGAGCAAATTGGCCCTCTGGCGAGTGAATTCGACCACGAAAAGGTCCACGCTCACGATGTAAGCTCTCCTTTAGCCGAGATGAAATAACTTCCAGAGCTTTCTTCACACAACTACCCTCCCCGAAAACCTGAAGAAAAATCAATTATGTTACTGATTAATCCTTCAAAATTAATCGCACACAAGAACAAAGCTTCGAACTATTTAAATCTATCGACCATCACTTTCCTCAACTTATGCGGATGATGCTACCCTTTGGTAAAACTAGATTACTGCAGGATTCTAGATAACCAACATCATCAAGCTTTCTTTGAACTTGTGTGATATGAAGCTTTACTACGATAAATAAATGGGTAAGGAAACGTCACATGCTATTTCTTAAGGATTCTTCATGTACCACAATGATCTAACAACAACAAATATACTGTTGATTTATCATTGGAGTTCTTAAGTATTTATGGAAGCTGAAATAAAAAGAAAAAGGAGAAAAATCCATTCAACATGAGTATCAGGAACTTCAAGGTAGCTAAATCAACTTTAAGGACGAGATAGCATAACATATCAAAGTAAAAGAGATCATTAATCATAGAAGGCTATAAACGTTAGATTACCAATTTTCCTGATGTACGTCAGCACAAGAAGCTAAAACTGCTGCCAAAAAATTAATTAGAAATTTGCCTCGTGTAAATGAACGTTTTAATATGATGAGTATCAAAATATGAATGAATTGTTCTACAAAGCCCACAAAACAAAAGTGGTTATTTAACTTGATGTATTTAGATACTGTAACTCCTGATATACCATTTCTAAGAAGGGATGGGACAATCGCCGTCATAGTCTCAAATTTAGTGACAGCTTGTGGCCAGGTTTCTCCGCTTTGTTTTATTACTACCAATTTCCAACTCACCACTGATAACGAGCAACTGAAACAAATCACGGCCACAAATATGGATACTCTGAACAATGTCCCTATACCTCAAAACGTGCTCAGATCTTTAACTTGTTATACCAATTAAGTTGAAACAAAGATCACTATAATGAATCATGGTCAAGATAAGGAATTACCCAAAAAAATATTGAAATAAACAGCTGGCCATATATTCAATAATGTTTTACCGATATTTGTCCAACACCTAACGTTAGTTTGTTTCAACTGAACTAATTCAAACTGGTTTGAAATTGGTTCTGAAAATGGGGTCCACTAAAGTGAGTTTTAGTTTTGTTTTAATTTAACTTTTTTGGGAGTGACAATAAAGTTCGATGTTTACAAACAAGTCATATTTGGCTCAACAAGTGTTCATGTTTAGCTCTTTTGTTGATAAGCAAGCCGATCTTAAGAATTTTTTTAGTTTGTTTAATGAAAATGCATACAAACATGATCCAACAAAACTATATCCGGCTTAATAAGAGCTGCATATATATAAATATGTATAAATATATTTATGCATATCTAAAAATATATAATTATGAACATAAAATTTTATTTGATACATGTCTGTTAAAATTAAAAACATCAAATATACTTTTGCAAATTATGGTTGATACAACTTTTATGTTTTAAGATGTTTAAAATATGTTATAACCTGAAAATTGCAAACAGTTTACAGGCATTTGAAGCCATCAATCGACAAATTGGCAGTGCATTTTATAGTCGTCGATTTGGCTTGTTATTTGTAGTTTGCTTATGCCTGGCTCAATAATAAAAAATTTTTGAATACAAACAATATATTTTAGCTTTTTAATGATCTTGAGCTCATTCATATTTAGCTTATTAATTAATAACCCGAAACAATCAAGATCCAAGCTCATCCATGCTCGATTCATTTATAACCTTATTTTATTTTGCAAAGTCACTTCTTGTGTTCAACATTCTCATTGTTGGGTCCTATATCCCGGATGTGAAAATAGAGAGTAGTGTTAGGTAGTTGACAGTCAATATAAAAATTTTATCAAAAAATTATAAGATGAATTATTTAAAATTATTTTGTAAATGTTATGCCGTCTCTTGGAAACGATGCGTTATATTGTCGAAATACAGTGAAAAATATGTGAAGATCGTTGCACCAACACTCAATGTAGTGTTAAATAAGCAAGTGTTCACACATTATGAACGAATAGAGGCAAATAAATCTATGGAAACTAATATTATGATAGGAACTTAGAATATAGGCACTCTCATTAATAAATCAATGAAAATAGTATATATTATGATTTAGAGGAAAATAAATATGTTACGCTTTCAAGAAATTACATGGGTTAGAAAAGCTAAAGAGATAAATAGCATTTAAAATTTGGTATTCATGTAGGACTCGTACTAGAACTTGTGTGTAATTATAGATAAGAGTTCGAAAAAATTATTGTAAAAATTAATAGAATTGATGATAGAATTATAGCTCTAAAAATTATTGTGTATATTAAAATTATTAATGTTATAAGTGTTTATGCTCTCTAAGTAAATTCAGATATATGTACAAAATAAAAATTATATAATGTCTTACAAGAATTAATAAAAAGGAAACTTGAAGAAAGTATTTTTTTTAAGAGATTTAAATGGACATATCGGTAGAGTGGAGAAGCTTTTAGAAGCATTCATGATGGTAATGATTTGGAGTGACTAATAAAGAAAGTTTTGTTATATTAGATTTTATTTTAGTTAATCATTTTGTTACAATTATACTTTTATTTAACAAAAACGATGAGTATATTATCACTTATAAAAATAAATCTAAAAAAATATAAATTGACTATTTTCTTTTAAGAAAAATAGATCATCGATATTGTAAAGACCGTATGGTCATTACATATCAGAATTTAAGTACAAAACATCGATTATTTATTTCGAATTTTAAGATAAATGTTGAAAGACAAAAAATAAAACGAAATCTTGTTATAAATTTAGATGATGGCACTTAAAAGACAATAAAATTAATTTTATAATTAAACCTTGATATCTTGAGATTTGGGATGTTCATAAATAGATGATGACACTTAAAAGATAATAAAATTAATTTTATAAATAAACCTTGATATCTTAAGATTTGGGATGTTCATAAATAAACTAAATACTATGTGGGATGAAAAAATGAATACTATCAAGCAAGTTGCAAAAAATATGCATGGAGGATCAAAAGGAAAACCCCTTATGAATAAAAATAGATGGTGGCGAAATAATATTGTGCAAGAAAAGATTAAAAATAAGAAGTTTTCTTATAAAAATTAGTTTAAATGTAAAAGTTCAAAGAATTGACAAAAATATGAGATAACCTGATTGGAGTCTAAGAGAATAATTTGTGATATTAAGAATTCTATTTTTAATGATTTTTATAATAGATTAGAGACTAATTATGATGAAATATATATGTATAAATTAGTCAAACAAAGAGATAAGAAAAGTATTTTTCTTAACTGAAAATATACAACATAGGTGCGTGAGATATTTCGATAAACTTTTTAATGAGAATCATGAAAATAAAATCAATTTTAATAGTTATAATATCATAAATAACAACAAAATTTTTTATTTCCACCATCACATTAGTAAAAAAGAAGTTGATGTGGATTTAAGGAAAATGAATTAAGAAAAGGTTGTACAATCTAATGAAATTCCAATAAAAGTGTGGAAATGTTTAGAAAATCTCAAAATTTCTTGACTTATTAAATTTATTAATATTATTTTAAAAACTAAAGAAGATGTCTAAGTGGAGAAAGAGTCTATTGGTTCGTATTTCTAAGAAAAAAATGAATACACAAGAGTGCAAATTATAGATGAATAAGAGAGAGTAATTGAACATAGGTTACGATGTGATACAAAAATTTCTCAAAATCAGTCTAGATTCATGTCAGGCAAGTCTACAATGGAAGCTAGACATTTATTGAGAAATTTGATGGAAAAGTATAGAGAGAATAAGGAGGATCAACATATAATTTATGTTGATTAAAAAAAAAGCTTCTGATAAAGTTTCAAGAGAAGCACTTCGGAGAATTCTTGAAAAGAAAAGGTGTTAATATTGTTTATATTCAAGTCATTAAAGATATGTATACTAGAGTTGTTATATGTATTCGAATACATGGAGGATTGACCAATTATTTTCCTATTTCAATTGGAGTACATCAAGGATAGGATTTAAGCCCAAATCTTTTTGTTTTAGTTATGGATGTTCTTACATGATATTTACCGGAGGAGGTACCTAGGTTTATGCCACTAATGATGTCCTTCTTATGCATAAAACTAAAGAGTTCAGAAAAAACAAGATTTATGGAGGTCAACTTTAGAATCTAAAGACCTTCGTTTGAGTAAATATAAAACTGAATTCATGGAATGTAATTTTAGTAACAATGGATCTAGTCGCGGTGTTGTGACAGTTTGTGATCAAGTCATTAAAAGAAGTGAGCATTTTAGATATCTCGAGTCTATTGTTCAAAGTGATGGTGATACGATGAGGATGTTATTAGTAGAATTCAAGTTGGATGGTTGGAGTGGAGGAAAGCACTGGGTCTATTGTGTCTATTGTGTGATACCATAGTACCACTTAGACTTGCAAAATTTTATAGGATGGTGGTGAGAACTACAATGCATTAGGGTGAAGAATGTCGACATGTAGAAGAGAAGCATAAAATTAAGTGTTGCTGAGTGAGAATGCATAGGTTGATGATTGGTTTTAAACTTAGTGACAAAATGCGAAACGAATGTATCCTTGAAAGTGTTGGAGTGGCTCCAGAAATAGACAAGATTAGAGAGAGTCGCCTTATATGGTTTGATGGTTTAGTCTTGTTAAACGTCGACCATCTAATGATCTTCTTCGGAGAGTAGACGTCTTAAATTTGACTTATGTTAAGAAAGATAGAGGTAAACCCAAAAAAGGCTTGGGCATGTGACACTCAATAGGACACAATGAAGAAAATGATTTATGTTGTCGACCCCACTAAGTAGAACAAAGACTTGTTACTGTTGTCGTCACTTTTTTGTGTTCGTTGGGGATAGTGATGGTAATATTAATATTCTACTCCATAATTGATACATGTTTAGCCTAATTAAAAAAATAACTAAAAATTGTCATCCATGGTGTTAAAGCAAAGTGAAATATCTTTCATCATGGATGGTCATTTTAAAATTTGACCTAGAACTCAGGTTTGCGAGGATGTAACATCTTACACACCCCCTGTTAGAGATTATTACTCAGGCTAATTAATAAGATAGGGATAATGATAGTAAATTAATATCCCACTCCATAATTGATACTTTATGAGCCTAATTAATAAAAAAATTTAAAATTACCATTCATGGTGTTAAAGCAAAGTGAAATATCTTACATCATGGATGATAATTTTTAATTTTGACTTGTAGCTCAAGTTTGTGAGGTTGTAACATCTTAGACACTCCCGATTAGAGATTATTACTTAAGCGTGCCTAAGAGAACATCTTATCTTAAGTTTGGGAGCAGGAGCCTTTGATTTGAAAGATAGATGTCAAACTTTAAAGATAGGAGATAAGTTTTTATGATTAAAATTTGAAACAAAATAATTGGAAAACAAAAAAGTATGACAAGAGTTAAAGAACATACATGTGAAACAAATTGATCAAATAAAAGAAAATATTCTAGGGAAATAAATCTTAAAAATGAAGATGATTAACAAATAAAGCAAGAGAAGGAGGCATAAAAATTCAATTATAAAGAAGACAACATGAATGATGACTAATATGGACAGTGTAGAGAATAAAACAATGAAAAAAATCTCTTGAGAATTTTTACACTCTTTCTTTCTATAAGAAGAAACGTATACAAAGGAAAAATTAAGAAATGGATTGGGGAATTAAGAAGGGGTTGGTGGCCCTAAAGGGTAGCACACAAATAATAATCAAAGAAACATAACAAAATTAATCCAGAGGCATAGGGCCTTAATCTGAGTGCATTAAGCTCTTTGTTAGTATTGGAGAGTGAGTGTAATCCGCTACGAGAGAGAAAGAAATTCAAATATTCACCCTCAAACTAGATGGTAGAGATTTACCACTTTAAATTTACCTATAATAGGTGAAGAAAAACTTGGGAAGGAATTCTTCAAATTCTCAATATCAATCTTCAACTATAAGATTACATGTATAGGAAAATAAGCCCCTTCTCATTTACGATCTTACCAAATATATCTAGCCAAAACATGAAAAAGAAATAATTTTGAAATAAACATAAATAGGAAGAGAACAAAACTAATCAAGGAGTTTCCCAAATTGTCTCCAATTAATAAGGGAGCTCATCGTCCTATATATTTTCACACCCCCTCAAACTGGGTTGTAGATGTTGTAGAGACCAAACTTGGTATTAAATTCTGAGAAGTTGCTTAGCAGAAGCGCTTTGGTAAAGAATTCAGTGACTTGTTGGTGTATCAAGATATAACTTATTTGTATAATTTCACCATTTCTCGAGACAAAATGCCCATCACTTTCAATGTGTTTAGTCACGTCATGATGCATAGAATTTTTCGCAATATTGATAGCTTCTTGGTTGTCACAAAACATTTATATAAGCTTATCAGAGGTACACGCCAATTCGTTTAACAATTTTTGAATCTAGATTCTTTCGCAGATACTTAAGACAAGTACCATATACTCTGCTTCTACACTACTTTTAGAGACAACAGTTAGTTTTTTACTTTTCCAAGTGACCAGATTTTCTCATATATAGCAATGAAATAAGAGTTGACCTTCTGTCAATGAGTTCCTTAGCACTACTTATATCAATGTAGACTTCTACCTCTCTATTTTTAATTCTCTCAAACAATAATTCATAATCAGGAGCCTTCTTGAGAAACCATAGAATCATGTACATCATCTCCAAATACTCTTCATTTTGGTTATTCATATGTTGGCTCACGGTACAGACAAAATATGTAATATATGGCCAGTATGTGTGAAGTAAATGAATTTTCCTACCAATTTTTAATATCTTTTCTTATCAACAGATATACTTTCTTCTCTCTTATTAGACTTCATGTTAGAATCCATTTGAGTATCAACAAGTTTGCATCCAATCATCTTTATTTCCATTAGCAAATCTAGGATATATTTCCCCTGTGATATAACAATGTCTTTCTTAGACTTTGCTATCTCCATACCTAGGAAATATCTCATTGCTTCTAGGTCTTTGGTTTCAAACTCAGTGGCAAGCACCTCTTTAATTTTAAGAATTTTCACTTGATCGCCACAAGAAAGAATCATATCATCCACATATACTATCAATGCAACAATCTTACCTCGTTGAGTGTGTTATAAACATTGTATGATCTTTATATCTCATCGCTTTACCAAACATTTCAAACCATGCCCTTGGTGATTGCTTAAGACCATAGAGTGACTTATTGAGTTTATATATTAGGTGTTTGTTGGAATCATTCTTAATTCTTAGTGGTATCTCCACGTTGATTTTTAAAATATGTTACATCTATGGAGCTGTAGTACCTTATGGTAACAGGTGAGTAACACTTAAAACCTTTTTGTTGGAGGCATAGCAAAAAAAACAAATTTAATGGATTTAAGGTCAAGTTTTGTGTGGTTTGTAAAATGAATGTGAACAAAAGACATGCATCCAAAAAATTTAAAATGTTACTATAATGGAGAAAGCTTGTAGAGACATGTATTCATCGAGAGATGAAGTTGTGCTTCGAAAATAAGTATTCCGCTAAGCATTCAATTGATAAGATATATTTCAGTAATAATTGCTTCCCCTCAAAAATATTTTGGAACTTGACGGAGAATCATAATTAAGCAAAATATATCTAGAAGATGCTTGTCATTTCTCTCAGCTATCACATTTTATTATGAGTCATCAATGCATGAACTCCCATGGATGATTCAATTTTTTGACAGATAGAATCTAATGATAGAGTTTTTTTTTTTTTTTATCAATTTTAGGATCTGAATTTTGCACTAAAATTAAGTTTGAATCATATCACGGAAGATTTGAAAGAATTGGATAGTTTTAGAGTTCTCATTCAGTAGAAATATCCAAGTATAATCGTCAATAAATGAGACAAATCATCTAGCCCTGATTAGAGTTCTTACTTTTAAGGTCCTCAAATATCACTATAGATAATAAAAAAAAAGATTTGAGGGCTTGTACTGAATCATGAGAAAAACATTTTTAGTATGTTTGGCAAATTGGCAAATCTCACATTGATAAATACTATTTTTTTAATTGACAAACAAATAAGGATACAATTTTACAAAATAGTTGATATTATGATGACATAGGCGATAATGTCATTACATGACTTGTTTTTCAACAAACGCAAAGACTTGAAAAATGAATGTGGGACTACTTGAATGTTTACATAAAGGCTTTTTTTTAGCAAATATAAGTTTTGATATATTTCAACGCCGCCAATTACCTTCCCCGAATACGCCACATGAAATTCACAAGTTTGCAAAGAATTTAGTTATATATTTTATATCATGAGTAAGCTTACATACTGAAATGATATTATAGTTCAACTGTGGAACATAAAAAAACTGAGGAAAGGATATCACGAGAGCTCCACACCTCATTTTCCTGTAATTTTTTTGTGTCATCAATCTGTAAGTCTGACAGATCTAGATGTAGAAGTCACTTGATACTTAACTAGAGCATTGATGTCTCTAATGATGTGATTAGAAGCTATTGAATCTATGATTTAAGGCTTAAATCTCCCATTATTAGTAAAATGAGAGAAAAATATATTTCTTTGATGTATCATGAGACTGGTGTGCTGTTCTGAACTACCCCCAATGAGTTTTTTCAGTAATTTAAGTTGTTACATATTGAATGACTCAACCCATACTTCAGATGTCATAGCAGCATTAGCCTTGCTTTTTTTGATCTTCCTTCCATGTCCAAGTTTCCAATCTACAAAATTTCTATAGAGTTTCCAATATTTGTCTTTAAGGTGTCCAATTTTCTTGCAATAATCACATATTGGACAATTCTTCTTAAGCTTTAAGTAATGGGAAGAATTATATGAGTATAAAGCTGAGCTTTCAGCACTAGAACTCTCCTTCCCAGTCATCATAAGCTTCTTTCAACTCTCGTCCTTTCTAACTTCAGCAAAAGCTTCACAGGTAAATGAAAGAGACTTTATTCACATGATCCTCCACCTCACTTCATCCAATTCCTTAATTAGTCCCACTAAGAATTTGACAGTTCTTCTTTTCTCGATGATGGATTTATACATCATGACATCATGTAGACATTTCCACACATATGACTCAAAATATATCCAACTAAAGCCAATACTTTGTCAAGGTGTTGAAATATTGGGTGACACTTAGCTCTTCTTGACAAAGATCATATAGTTTGATTTCAATCCCAAATAATTATGTCGTATTTTCGGTGGTAGAATAAGTTTCTCTTGTTGCCTCTCAAATTTCTTTTATTGTTTTGTAAAGCAAAGAATTTTCTCCAACTTTAGTGGTCATTAAGTTGACTAGCCAAGATAAAACCATATGATCTTGAATTTTCCATATGTGGTAATTACGATTAGTGAGCTTAGGAATTGTGTCTTCTCCCGTAAGATGTTCCTCTTTTACTTTTCCACAGATATACATAAACTCAGATTGAGACTATTGAATAAAATTATGGTCATTAAGTTCATGGTTTGTGATAAAAAAAGACTTTAATGGCTATTCATTCCTATTGACCACAAACATAAATATCTCGATGACCACAAACAAGGGAGCCGAATGGTATTCATTCCTATTCTTCTCTCTCTGTCGCTCTTTTTTCTCTCGTTTCTTTAACTCTTTTTCTCTTTCTGCTCACTTATATTCCTTTTTTTTCTCTAAGATCTTGTTTCTCAAAATCCACCATGAACTCTTTATTTCCCCAAGAAGCGGCCAGAAATTGCAAAGAAAAAACCACAGCTCATGCACACATGCCTCATGATGAATAACAAAGCACTCGCACCTACATCTTATGCATGGGCTCCTCTCCTTAGGGGGTGTTTGGTAGCACAATTTTAATATAATTTAGTCATGGATTTAACCTAAATCCAGCCAAACAACTAAACAAGGGAAAACGAAATCCATCTCTTCGTTAACTCCAATTCCCACCCCCCCTTGTCTGGTGTGTAAAGTAAATCCAGATTAAACAAATTTACTCCATCGTCGCGAGCGAGCTTCATCTCCGTCGCGAGCTCGCAGGATTTCGCGAATTTGATAAATCCTATTTAACGTAAATCTGCATCTCAGCCAAACACCGCCTTAATGTATCTACAAGAGTTTACAAAGGTGATTTTAAATCTCAATCAAGTTTATATTTTGATTTGGAACCCTCTAACATTACAAATTTTGTAAAAACCTTATAGAATTGATTTTATACAGAAAATAAAAATAAAAGTATAATTTGTATTTACCAAAAATTATATATTTTAAATTTCATGCTTGCCTGGAAAAACTAGAAGTCAAATCCTAACATGTTCAAGAATGAATAAACAATCAAGACTCAGGGAAATTGAACTTGAACTTCCTGCTATCTGATGTTGTGCACTTGCAAAACTGTACCTTACTATAGCTCTAACAAAGCTTATATTTCACTAGTTGACTGGCATAGAAGGCATAGCAACTCTAATTAAAACTAGTGCAGAAGATAGCAGGAAGCGATTTACTCTGCACTGATCATGATATATAGTAGTATTAAAAGAAGATATATAGTAGGCATCGCAATCATCATCGTTAGTTAAATCACAACATTTTGGGCTACAACTGAAATAGAAACCCAAGGAAAAGCACAAAAAGAGAGCTATGCAAAAGAGATGATCCTGTCGAGAAGATGATGTCATTGACAGCAATTCCACGGTCTTAATGCATAATTAGATAAAACAACAACTACAGTCTATAACTTAAAGCACTGTGGACTATCATGAGCCAACAACATGAGGAAGACAATGTGCTACCTGAACAACCTCTTCCGACATAGAGACACATCTAGGCGTATACTGATCTCTCGGCAAGATCCGAATATGAGTTCTGGTCTCATTCCTCATATGCTCGATGATCTTCCCTCCCTTACCCAACAAGCACCCGACATGCATCCTCGGTACCACCAGCCTGGTCGTCACGCGCCCCCTCTCCCTACTCCTCTCACCTCCACCCCACATGCCGCCATCGCCTTCGTACTCCTCGTCGTCCTGATCCCCATCCTCAAAATCCATATCCAAAATCCTCTCATGAATCAACAGAAGTGCTTCCTGCGCAGGTGAGTACTGCGGAGGCCGGCCGTCCTGCTCGCGCCGCCGGCTATCCGCGGTCTCAATTATCCGCTCGTCGTCTCCGGGGACGAGGTCATGAAAATTGAGCCAAGCGCCAGTTTCCCGCCGGATGCTCTCGATTATACTCCCGGACTTGCCGATGACGCCATCGACTTTGGCCTCGGAACAGAGGATGCGAAAGAAGGTCGTGACGGAGCCAGCCGGCGGCGATCCCTCGGAGATCTTTGAGGAGGAGGACACTGGAGGAGGCGGAGGGGGAGGGGGAGGCGGAGGTGGAGGATGCTGTCGCCGGTCGCTGTTCCGTCGATGATGGTTTGGGCGGCGATGGCTGCCGCCGTCATAACGTGGCTTGGTTCGAGGGGGAGGTGTTTGAGAATCGGAGTCCTGGTCGTAGTGATGGTAGCTCCGTTTGGACCTGGGTCTGTCCATTTTAGGTTTTGAAGTTCTAGGGTTATTTTTTTCCTCCTTGCTTACGACCTCCGGTTGAAGATGGAGATTTCAGGGATTCCAGAGTTCCGAGTTCCATTGCTCGCCACTCCGTCCTTCGGCTGTGGATACTGTAGCACGAGCACAGTACCCATCTGAGTCCTTATTGTCAGCGCTTTTTGGGAAGAAAATAGCAAGCTTTGCCACAGATTTTTGTCTATTTGAGTTTGTTTTTTTTAATTGATATATATAAGGAATTTATTTTCTAATTTTTTAAAAAATAAATATATTTATAACTTTCATCGTAATTTTTAAAAGATAATTTCTTTACCTCAGTTTTACAATTATCTTTTTAAAAAATTACGTCGCCACAAACATGTCTTCAATCTTAAATAATTTTTGGATTTTATCAAATTATTCGGATGTTGAATCCAAAATTGCTAAGAAGACATGCCTAAAGAATAGAGTATGAAAAAGAAAAAAACAATGGATAGCTTAGTAATGAATAGTAAAATCGTGTAATGAGCAGCTATTTATATGGATAGGGGATGAATAATTACATTATGTACCCCTAGAAAAATAAATATGACGTGTGCATTTTAGTTAATACATAGTTGTACGGTCGGGTGCCTAAAATGACGTCCTGCCAATGGGGTAAAGAGCTGGAGATGGCACCCGCCCAAATTTTTTAAATCGGGTGGCGATGAGTTTGGGCTTGAGAGAATGAACGGCTATGTCATTTCTCAGGCAGCTATGATCGAATGGTGGATCAAGAGACCCCGCCTGGTTGCATTAGATCTTAGCAGCTTTCATCATTTTCCCAACTTGATTGAAAATTGTTGGTGGATTAGTCTGCATGAGTTTTATGTTGGTGAACTTTAAGGGAGGTGGCTGAATTTTGTCCGTCTTAGGATTATTTTCCTCCCAGCACACAGAAGTCGATCGAATAGACATGAGACCTTGAGCTGTTCCTAATGGGTCACAGACTTACATGTCATTTTTTCTATCAACAGTTAGACATCTATAAGATTCGTGCTGACACATTTTTTATGTGCATATTTAATCTTCAATTCTCCTATTTTTGATAGCGATAGCTGCAATAAGTACAGGAGAATCTTAATTTTCAAAATTTTATAGATATTAATGATATTAAATGCATAATAATTGAACGCTCCTAAAATTATGTGCAAAGACCCTTATAAATTGGGGAGAATTGAAGAAAAAATGTATCTTATCTTAATCTTCTTCGAGCGAGNCGGATACTGTAGCGCGAGAACAGTACCCATCGGAGTCCCTTATTGTCAGCGCTTTTTGGGAAGAAAATAGTAAGCTTTGCGACAGATTTTTGTCTATTTGACTTTTAAATCATCACCATTTTTTCTTCCTACTTCATTGGAATGTTTATGATAAACAATTATTTTTTTTAATTGATATATATAAGGAATTTATTTTCTAATTTTTTCAAAAAATAAATATATTTATAATTTTCATCTTAATTTTTAAAAGATAATTTTCTTACCTCAATTTTACAATTATCTATTTAAAAAATTACAGTCACTACAAACATGCCTTCAATCTTAAGTAACTTTTGGATTTTATCGAATTATTCGGATGTTGAATCCAAAATAACGCCTAAAGAATTGAGTATGAAAAAGAGAAAAACAATGGATAGCTTAATAATGAATAGTAAAGTCATGTAATGAGCAGCTATTTATATGAATAAGGGATGAATAATTACATTATGTACCCCTAGAAAAATAAATATGATGTGTGCATTTTAGTTAATACATAGTTGTACGGTCGGTAGCCTAAAATGGCGTCCTGGCAATGGGTTAAGGAGTCGGAGATGGCACCCGCCCGAATTTTTTTAATCGGGTGGCGACAAGTTGGGGCTTGAGAGAATGAACTGCTATGTCATTTCTCAGGCAGCTATGGTCGAATGGTGGATCAGGAGACACTGCCTAACTGCTTTAGATCTTAGCAGCTTTCATCATTTTCCCATCTTGATTGAAAAATGTCGGTGGATTAGTCTGCATGAGTTTTATGTTGGTGAATTTAAAGGGAGGTGGTTGAATTCTGTGTGTCTTGGGATTATTTTCCTCCCAGCACACAGAAGTCGATCGAATAGACATGAGATCTTGAACTGTTCCTAATGGGTCCCAGACTACCATGTCATTTTTTCTATCAGCCGTCAGACATCTATAAGATTCGTGCTGACACATTTTTTATGTGCATATTTAATCTCCAATTCTCCTACTTTTTGATAGTGATAGCTGAAATAAGTACAGGAGAATCTTAATTTTTAAAATTTTATAGATATTAATGATATTAAATGCATAATAATTGAATGCTCCTAAAATTTTGTGCAAAGACCCTTATAAATTGGGGAGAATTGAAGAAAAAATGTATCTTATCTTAATCTTCTTCGAGTAAGTCACCATTTCTCATCTTTTGTTGGTGATCATGGAGAGCAGTCCCCAGTCAAAGTCAATTAAGTTCAGTGAGGATGCCCATAAGATGGTTGTTAAGGTGATGAAGATGCAGGCGAATGCTTCTTCCAAGAACACGCGTCGTGAAAAACCTCTTGCAGTTGAGGCAAGATTCCCTGAGCCAGGTGACAAACTACCGTCTTCTGATTCACTTTTTGACTATCCCACAAAAGAGGTCCCAAGTGAGGGAGGGCGGCTTACCGAGGAAGAAATGTTAGTTGACAGGGATAACCCGTCTGGAAGGTAGGTCGGTGGAGCTGCTTTCGCTCGAGATCCTTCTATGTTGGAGAAAGAGTAGAGCCAAGAGCCTGCAACTACGACAATGCTGCTAGAGGAATTGAGGGTGATCATTTAGGGAGTACCTAGTGATACTCTGTCGGTTGATGTTCTTAGAGCTATTGTCCTTCCCCATCGGTAGAACAAATGACCGGGGAGGGAGCTTGCTCCTTTACTATCGTTGATCTGCATAAAAT
>JXCR01077445.1:330091-342539 GCA_002079205.1 Phalaenopsis hybrid cultivar
TTATTTTCCTCCCAGCACACAGAAGTCGATCGAATAGACATGAGATCTTGAACTGTTCCTAATGGGTCCCAGACTACCATGTCATTTTTTCTATCAGCCGTCAGACATCTATAAGATTCGTGCTGACACATTTTTTATGTGCATATTTAATCTCCAATTCTCCTACTTTTTGATAGTGATAGCTGAAATAAGTACAGGAGAATCTTAATTTTTAAAATTTTATAGATATTAATGATATTAAATGCATAATAATTGAATGCTCCTAAAATTTTGTGCAAAGACCCTTATAAATTGGGGAGAATTGAAGAAAAAATGTATCTTATCTTAATCTTCTTCGAGTAAGTCACCATTTCTCATCTTTTGTTGGTGATCATGGAGAGCAGTCCCCAGTCAAAGTCAATTAAGTTCAGTGAGGATGCCCATAAGATGGTTGTTAAGGTGATGAAGATGCAGGCGAATGCTTCTTCCAAGAACACGCGTCGTGAAAAACCTCTTGCAGTTGAGGCAAGATTCCCTGAGCCAGGTGACAAACTACCGTCTTCTGATTCACTTTTTGACTATCCCACAAAAGAGGTCCCAAGTGAGGGAGGGCGGCTTACCGAGGAAGAAATGTTAGTTGACAGGGATAACCCGTCTGGAAGGTAGGTCGGTGGAGCTGCTTTCGCTCGAGATCCTTCTATGTTGGAGAAAGAGTAGAGCCAAGAGCCTGCAACTACGACAATGCTGCTAGAGGAATTGAGGGTGATCATTTAGGGAGTACCTAGTGATACTCTGTCGGTTGATGTTCTTAGAGCTATTGTCCTTCCCCATCGGTAGAACAAATGACCGGGGAGGGAGCTTGCTCCTTTACTATCGTTGATCTGCATAAAATNTTATCAAGTAATATAAGACTTTTTTATTAAGACCTGAATATCGAAACACAGGGAGAATACACAATATGCACTTTTGAACAACTTTATATTCTAAAAATACAATTACCTAAACTACAAAAATTTTTGCAGTATTAAAATTCAAATCTTTTTGGTATTTTTGATATATTGATAGAACATAAACAATTTAAAAAGATAACTTGAGTTTATGTAAAAGAAAAGTACTAAATTTGAAAAATATATTCCTCCTTATCATGAATCAGTAATAAGTATATGAATTATGTGTGGAAGTATGCAAAGTGTGTTGTGTCAAATAGGAGCAATTATATTCTTTATAATTACTAGAGATGCTATAAAGAATATTGGCTAATTTAAAGTTTGAATAGTTCTGAAGACAAACTAGGCATGGAAGATATCAGCTCTCACTCTATAGTTTCCTCGATTCTCTCCTCCTGGGGGCTAACATCTCGTATCAGAACTTAAAATAATAAATCAAGTTGGGGGTTTTAACCTGTCACTTTAATATCATCTAACTCTACACCCTTCAATGATTATTTCCCTATTTATTTGCACTAAATCATATGAATTATGCAATTCATCCAATCTCATGTGATTCTTTCCAATTGTTAACTGAGACAATACCAGGCCAGTTCTTACATGTTCTCACAACAAATTTTAACATCTGGATAGGTCAAATCAAGAAGTAAATGATCTGATTCTTACATGTTCTCACAACAAATTTTAACATATGGATTGGCCAAATCAAGAAGTAAATGAAACATGGATTTAAATTATCACAACTTCTTCTAACATTAAAGATCAATACTCTCCATAACTTTCATCCAACACTTTTAATCATGTTCTCACAACAAATTTTAACATCTGGATTGGCCAAATCAAGAAGTAAATGAAGTGCATTGATTTAAATCATCACAACTTCTTCGAACATTAAAGATCAATACTCTCCACAACTTCCATCCAAAACTAAAATCAATATAACTTCTTCAAACGTTAAAGATCAATACTCTCCACAACTTCCATCCAACACTTTAATTACTTATCATTTTAAGAAGCTTTAAAGATCAATACTCTCCACAACTTCCATCCAACACTTAATTACTTATCATTTTAAGAAGAAAAAAATACTCAGTATCCATGGAGAAAACAAAACCACACTTTAGTTTAAAAGAAGAAATCATTGTCAAAAATTCATGGAGAAAATAAAATCACACTTTAGTTTAAAAGTAAAAATCATTGTCAAACCAACAATAAGTCTCAATTAAAACCAAAAGTAGTTTAAAATAAAAGATAAAAACTTATCTCAAATCCTCCACCAAACTCTTGAAGTTCTTTTGAATCTCTTCTTGTAGTTAAAAAAAAAGATAAAAACTTATCTCAAATCCTCCACTAAACTCTTGAAGTTCCTTTGAATCTCTTCTCCTGTATAACACTCTTAACTCTCAAAATAAAACTAAAAACAAAAAGGATAAAGTAAATTTGTGTGGTGTCCGAATATCTCCACAAGATTCTCCATGATCTTCTTCTCATGACTCCAACACTCTCTCACTCTTCAAGCACCCACTTCAAATGTAAAAACTTCATTTTTTTATAAATCTCCAAAAGGTGTCTTGATAACTCTTCAAAATGTGTCTACATTTGATGCATTCTCCAAAGGATGCCTCCTTTCACAAGTCTTTTTATAATAATTTCGTTCATAGTGGTCATAACCACCCTCTTAAGCCAATAGGTGCCTCAAATACCTCTTCAAATATCAGTCAATTAAAGAAAATCGTCAAATAACTGCCTATGATGCTTAAGCGCGGGGCATCTGGCGCTTAGGCGCAGCCTTCTCTGTTTAACCGTTGCTTAAGCGTCGGATCTTGCGCTTAGGCGCCAAAACACTTGAGCACAATTTTCACCTCTTTGCTCTAAATTTGATCTTTTTTACTCATTTTAACATTTTTCACCTTTTTACTTGTACCTGAAAGAAAAACACACAAATATCTTCTATTAAAGCCCAATATCTAAAAATTATGTATAAAAATGTGTCTAAAAAACACTATATATTTTAGGTATATCACCCACCTCCCACGGAACATGGTTCTAACAAGGCTACTGCAAATTTGGATATATTAAGGGTTCTAGATGTTTGGGAGGACTATCAGAGGATGTCGCAGCTTGTCCAACAGTTGACCTCGCAAAGTGAAAACTATTGGGCGCTCCCGGAATCAGGACTTCGACTTCATGAGGTAAAGACCCACTAACCTAGGAGTTCGATCACGCTCATTCCCAGAATGTGTGTTGGAAAAGCTGGAGGAAGAACTTAATGTGATACACTCTCGGGAGTCTGACCTTTGAGAAGAAATGGTGGCACTTCGAGCCAAATTATTTGTCATGTAAGTGACATTTTCGATCTCTCGGCTTCAATTTGAAATAGAAAGAGTATATAGATTTTTGGTTATGAGGGGAACTAGTTACTTGGCAGTTGTTTCAGGTTGGTTATGTCCAGATAGAGGCAACAAAAAATGGTTTTGTTAGGTATTTCTTTTCTGGCTCTTGGTTTTATTAAGTATTTTTTTTTTAGCTGATAAGTTGTAACTGTGAGAATTCATATGTAAATATAAATACTTTTTTTAATGATTTTTTTTAAATTTTTGCATATTATAATGTGTGTATGATGTGATTTCATTCATGTGATTCAATGTGGCAAAAAATCCTTATGTCCCTACGTTGTTTCAACCTTTGTGGTGTACTATAAGTAGGGTTGGCAGGCCTGTAAGAACCCTACTATGTTTTTTTTTTCTATTATTAATTCTTATCTCCCATGGCATTCTATATTTCCCTCTTCCTTTTATTCTCTAGCAATGGTGTCCAAGTACTCCTATGAGTTATTAGGTGTGGATCACTCTATTGTAGCATTTGTAATAACCGCACAACAAATAGAAGTCCCCCAAAGGTTTTTTGTCTTTGGGGTTCAACAATTGTTAGGTTGATGGATAAAGACGAGAGGGTTTCATGCACGTTTGGGGATTATCTAGTCCTCTACATAATCCAGTTCAAGTTTGGATTATAGTTACCACTCTGTCATAAGCTCTGATCCATCTTCAATCACCACAACATTTTCTAACACAGATGACACCAAAATCTGTTGCAATCATCATGACATTTGTTATCTTTCTCTAGTGGCTGGAGCTTCCTTATTCTATTGAGTTCTTCTCCCATTTCTTTGGTTTTAAGGTGGACACGGACAAATAAATTGTTTCCCCATCTGGCTCAAGACTCCGGATGGTTGGGATCAAGAGCAACATCAAGGACTGACGATCAAAGTTTGTGATTGCCTCTAACAAAAGAGGTTGAGGAATCTCCAACCGACCCATTCTTCGGGATGTGTCAAAGTAAAAGGCCCTATTTGATTCGGTTTACACTGAAATGATTCAGGGTCAAGAGTTATTCGTATTCTAGTATCTGGAAGTGGCAGCAGTCAACAAAAATTTGCGGCCATAATCATTTAGCAACATGATTGAGGAATTATGGTAAAATCAGAAAAAAAGGAAAGGGAGAGGAAAAAGGTCGTGGTGGCAAGGCTTATTGAAAAGAAACCAAAGGTGAAGATTCCCACAAGACGAGGGATTATTCTTTATTGTAATGAAAACTATTGGGCGCTCCCATTTATTATACTTCATATATCTCTCCTTATTTATTTTTTTTATCCTGAAATTCTCTTGACCGTCCATTTACGTGAGCAGGGGTGGTGACCTCTGAGAGTTGTCAAAAGGCTTTGCTTGATTAGCTCAGCTCTCAGGACTCGAGTTTTGAGGGAGAGGCGCCTCTGGTCGACAAGTCCACTAGAAAGGAGGAGTTGGACATATCTTTCATTTCCTTAGTGGACGTGGTGTCAAATTTTAGAGAAGAGGCTTCCGCAGATGAAGCCCACAAGCAGAGACTTCTCCGCAAGAAGGGACAGAAGCCGACAAACGAGAGTTTTTTGCCACCCCTATCACGAGAAGGAGGCTCCCCTCTAAGATGGATCAGTCTGACGGAGGGGGAGAATAATGAGTGGGAAAGTTCAGGCAATAATGAGTGGGAAAGTTCAGGCAGCCAATAAATCATGGTGGATACTAAGAAAGAATGGTATATCAGTCTGCCTTTTGAGGATACATCGGAGGCTGATAAATATCCTTGCCATTTGGCGAAAAAGGTATGCTCTGACCTGGGTGAGATTGTGAATCATTTTAGCTTACTTATAAGAGGAATAGAAAAGCAATTGATTGCTTAATTTTTAGGTCAATCATGGTCAGGAGGAAGGTTGAGGCAAAGCTTGAAGAAGCTCAAGGAAACCACCCGATAATTGAGGCTGAGGAAAAAAAGCATGAACAAACTATCATGATTCTGATAAAGAAACATAAAGATCTTGATTAGAGAAAGGTTGGATGGTCACCTATGATGACCAATTCAGGGCACTATCCGAGCAAATACATGTTAGACTGGCTATGACTATCGAGCACTTTGTGAAAAGAGGTCTGGCGAAACCCAAGTAGACTGACATGGACTGACGTTGACTAACTTGCCACATTCTTTACGGATTCAGATGAGGAAGGTGGTGAGGTGGATCATCTGTGCAAAGCTGGAGACAGAGGAAAAGGCGGGTCTGCAAACACCTAGGCTCTTTTACACTTATTTTTGTTTTTTTTTCTTATCTCTATTTTTTCTCTTTTTTTTCAGAAAATCTATGCCACATTATCATGACTGCCTAGCAGGTCAACTATTTATGAATACCATGTACTTAAAGAAAAACTATATACATATGTTGTTATGGAAATGAAAAGAAGCTTTGCTTATTTTTTACTTTTTTTTTTGCTTAATTGACTTTGTCTTATCGATTTTTGTAAAGTGTCTGTTTTGCTGGCAATTAGCAAGTGTCATATGGATCCTTGGGTTGATTTATCTTTTGCCCCTCATTCTCATTTGAACCTAAAGGAATTTTTAGTTTGTTGGGATCTAGCTAGACAATCTTGGTATCTCAATCATTCAACCTCTTTTTTGGGCTCAACTGGAAATCTTGGAGCTATAGCTAGACAATTTTATTTTTCAGGCTCAGTAGGTCTATTTTGGCCTCGTGGCTGGTTAGCTTTTAAGTTTGTGCTTAGTCGGACGATCTTGAGGCTACGACTGGTGGCCTTCAAATTTGGGCTCAGCTAAAAAATCTTAGTGTCTCGGCTGGTCGTTCTTTAATTTTATGCTCAGTTGGGCAATCTTGGTGTCACAGCTGGTTGCCTTCAAATTTGGGCTCAGTTGGGCGATTTTGAATTCATGGCTAGTCGTCCTTTGACTTTATGTTCAGTTGTGTGATATTCATGTCGTGGCTGGTTGCCTTCAAATTTGGGCTCTGTTAGAGTGATCTTAACATTGCAACTGACCGTTCTTCAATTTCATGCTTAACAAAGCGATCTTGGTGATGTGGCTAACTGTTTTCAAATTTGGGCACAGCTGGGCAATCTTGGCCCTTCAGTTATCCATTCTTCAATTTTATGCTCAGTCGGGTGATTTTGGCATTGTAGTTTATCATTCTTCAAATTTAAGTTTGGTCGAGCGATCGTGGCACCTCCGTTGGTTGTTCTTTGATTGTATGCTCACCCGAGCAATCTTGGTGCTCCAACTGTTCGTTCTTCAAATTTAGGTTTGGATGATCGATCTAAGCATTGTGGCTGACCCTTCTTCATTTTTGAAAATTCTTAATTCTTCGAGTGTTAGGTAGATGTTTCGGTCATTGGTACACCTAAAATATATAGTGTTCTTATACACAATTTTATACTTATTTTTGAGATATTGCACTTTAATGAAGGGTATTTGTGTGTTTTTCTTACATGTACAATCAAATGGATGAAAATGCTAAAAAGAGTAAAAAAGTGTCAAATTTGGAGCAAAAATGAAGAAAAAACGTAAAAATGAACTAGGGTGCCTAAGTCTAATGCCTTAATGCCATAAATCTTCCACCCATCAACTTTAGAGTCATCATCCATCTAAGCCATCGCCGTCGCCGCCCATCGTTGCCGCTGCCACCGACCACCTTTTCTTTTTATTTTAAGTTTTAGTTTCTATTGTGAAGAGAATTTAAAGGAACTTCAAGACATTTTGTGGAGAGTATTTGAGATAAGTGTTTATCTTTGTAACTCACTTGGTTTTAATTTAGATTTCTTGTTTGTGTGCATGATTTCTACTTTTAAAATCATGTGTGGTTGTGTTTTCTCCATGGATTTTGAGTAGTTTTCTTTATCTTTTTTTTTTTAAATGACAAGTGATTAAATATTTAAAAGAAGTCGTGTGAAGTATTAGGTTTCAATGTTGGAAGAAGTTGTGATAATTTGAAACATTACACTTCATTCACTTCTTGATTTGACCAATTAAGATGTTAATAATTGTTGTGAGAACATGCAAAATCTGAAATGGTATTGTTTCAATCAATAAATTGTTAGAATTACATATTGATTTCATGAATTAGAATGTAGTGCATGGGGTTGAGCACAAATAAATAGGAAAATAAACTTTTCAAGGGTGTAGAATTAGAGGACTTTAGAGTGACAGACTAAAGCCCCCAATTTAATTTATAGTATTAGGTTTTGATACGAGATGTTAGCCGTCAGGTGGAGAGAGAAGAGGGAACTCTAAAAGTGAGAGTTATTATCTTCCCTGCCTAGTCGATCTTCAAGACTATTCAAACTATAGATTAACCAATGTTCTTTATAGTTTCTTTAGTAAGGGTAAAGAATATTATTACTCTTATTTGACACAACACATTTAGTATACTTCCACAACAAAATTTCTATATTTATCACTGATTTATAATAAAGAAAAAGATATTTTATTTATATTGTCTTCATCTTGCAAGTATTTTAGTTAAGTTAATTAGTTGCTTACTTTATTTTCAATTATCAAAAATTACAAAAAGAATCGAACTTTCATTCCTCTTTTAGTATCTTAAGTTTAAGTAAGAATATATTGCTAAGTAAATTTTGTTATCTAAATCTAGTTCTCCCTATGGGTTCGATATTCAGGACTTAATTAGAAAATTTTATATTACTTGATAATGATATTTATACTTGTGTAGTATCCTATATTGAAATATTATAACAGTATTCATATTTGCTTCATAGTAGAAGATTTACCTAGCTTTTGTTTTGGATCAAGTTTTTGGCTTTGTTGCAAATTAAGAATAATTGCTAAGGAAATTAATCATATAACCGCATACATCCCATTTTACATCTATATATATATAAAGTCAGTATCAGTCATCTTCTTATTTTCCCGGTTCCCCAAGTATTTTTCTAGCCTGAAAATTTCAAACTTTTGATTAGCAAAGTGTTCATTTATTTTATATACCCATTGAGAGAGCGACATAAGAAATTTAGAACCATTAACAAAAATGAGAGAAAAAAAATGTTTTTTTATTTAAGATTTTTTGTACAAACAAAGTCGTAGTAAGTTAATGAAAAAAATCTTTTGAGGTTGTCCCCGTTCGAGATCTGACGGACCTCATTCCCTGTGTGGCTTCCTAGTTTATACACTTCGGGTCCTACATATCGGTTGATGATGTAGAGACCACTCCATGTTTGATATTGCTTTTTGACCACTTACCCTAGTGTTTTAGGATCAACTTTCTTCAAAACTCGATCTCTGGAAGCAAAAGTTTTCTCTCAAACATATCGGTTGTTGTACTAGAGAGCTCTTCTCTTGGCTTCCTCCTACCAAAGAGCTTACTTCATTCAAACTTCCTCTGTAAGATCTAACACAGGTATTGCTGCTTTGTTATTTGTTCTAACCATTCAGGTAGATCTTCCTTGCTAAAATTTGTAGTTGTGATGACAATTTGGTTGTGGTGGTTGTACAACATAGCTTTCATTCTATGTGAGAGTATGAATGACATTTGACCAATTATGGTGGATAGGGATATTTACATGGACCATAAAATAGATGGGAGTATATCTGCCCAGCTCTCCTTTGCTCCTTTAACTTTCTTCCTCAATAAGTTGAGAATAATCTTATCAGCTACATAGGCATGGTCGTTGGTACAACGACGATGGACTGGGGTGAATTTGAGGCTTATCCCTTAACTTTGGAAAAAAAACTAAAACCTTCTTGTCTACAAACTATGTCTTATTATCTATGATGATAATCATTAATAGGTCATAACAACAGATCAAGCCGATCCAGTGAACTTATGGACAACCTTCGCAGAGATTTAGGCAAGAGCTTTAGCTTTGATCCACTTGGAAAATAATCTATCACCACCATGGGGAAATGATGTTGCCCTTTGAAAGTTGGAAAAGTCCAAAAAATTCCTAATCCCCTAATAATGAAATGTCACGTGCTGGTGATTAGTTTATGCTCATTGGTTGGTTCATGTTGTAGTGGAGCATGCTTCTGACATTGTTCACACTTTATGGAGAATTCTTCTGTGTCTTTCATCAGTGTCAGCCATAATTATCCTTCTTGCTAGAACCAATGTGCTAATGTTTTTTTTTCTAAGTGACTCCCACACTCTCTGGAATGAATTTCCAAAAGAATGTCTTCCACCTTACTCTTCTTTATGTGTCTTGGGTAAAAAGATGTTGTCAATTTTCATAAGAGTGCCCCTTCTATTAGCTAGTATTGAGCAACTTTGAATTTGAATCTCCTCAGTTTTGTGGTCACTTTTGTAATTTCTACCATCTTCAGTTATCTGACATAAGGATCTGTCTAGCTTTTGTTCTCTTCAATCTCTATCATCATCGCTTATGGCTCTTTGATGACCGATGAAATGAGTCTTTGTATGATCCATTCCCTAGAAAAACAAGTCTCAATAGTAGGTTTGCTCCTAGTTTTTTTCTCTGTCAACATGCTTGATCTTGAACTTGGTGAACTTCCAAATTTCTGTACTGGCATTATTGAGGTACTTGATTGTCACATCATCTCTAGCCTCAAAGTATGTGTTTATTCGATTTACTATAAGTTGCGAGTCTGACTTCACAATCTCTAAATTGGGCCCCCACTTTATAGGCTAGACACAATCCAACAATCAATGCTTTTTACTCCACTTGATTTTTTTGTTACCTCAAAATCCATAGAAACTGAGTGATACATATGCTCTCCTAAGGGGCTACTTATAATATACCCTAATCTTACTCTGGTTTGATTTAAAGCATCGTCAACGTATAAGAGCCATTCATGTCAACGTGTTAAACCTTCTTCACTCTACCTTTCTTATTCAAGAAATTTATCATGAAATTCATGACCTTTTGTTCCTTGATAGCTATCCGAGGGATGTATGTGATGTCAAATTCACTCAGCTCTATCGCCCACTTAAGTAGTATGCTGCAACATTCTAGTCGGGTAAGCACCAACTTTTAAATATGAAATCACCTGGATGGGATGCACTTGAAAACAAGGTCGCGACCTACAAACCAACACAATCAAAGCTAAGGTTAGTTTCTCCATAATTAAGTACTTAACCTATGTTCCCTGAAGAACGTGACTAGTGCGGTAGACCGAGAATTGCATTCTCAACTCCTCTCTGACCAACACTGAGATGATTGCTTAAGCTCCCACTACCAAGTACAATGAGAGTTCTTTATTCATCTTTAGGCTTTAGAGAAGTGACAGTGAAACTAGAGAGTTCTTTAGGTTTTCGAAGGCCTATTGACACTCAACTGTCCACTTAAAGGTTTCTAATTTTCTAAGTTAAGGCCTATTGACACTCACACTGAGATGATTGCCCTGCATCAAAAATTTCACTAATTAAGAAAAGTTTACTGGCTCGTTATCAGTGAATAGAATGTCCAATGTTTTCTTACTCATTTCGAGATCCCCTTCCCTCCGCTTTTGTATGTCGAACAACTCCTAAACCACACTCCCTATCACCTGGAGATAGCAGACCTTGGACTGCCCTAGATCTCCTCGAACGATGATCATGTCCCCATCACCTGAGAACTTGATTGCGGCGTGACAAGTGGACACTATGACATTGAAGTGGTTCAACAGTGGGCGAACCAAGATGGCATTGTTGGTTGGATGTGAGTCCAATATCAAGAAGTCCTCCATCTCTATGAATTGCTTCTCACCCTCCTTTAATGTAATCACCAACGGCATAATGTCAAGGGCCTCCTTCTTCTCCTTTAAAAATTCATACAATGGGTAAACAGGCACTACCAACCGTTCGACTCAAAGGTTAAGCTTATCAAACATTGACTTGAACAAGGCATTCATTGAACTACCAGTGTCGATAAAGATACCTCCAACTTGGAAGTTCCTTATTATCCCAATTATAATGATAACATGATCGTAGAGGTTTCTCGGGAGGGGAAGGTTATCATTGGTGAATATGATGGGTTGGCAACTTCCCCTCCTCTACATAGACATGGTATTACATAGCTATCTCATCTTGAACTCCTCTAAAAGGCTTTTCGGGAGTACTCTGTACTCTGTCTCTCCAGAGATATCTTGGACTATCCCAGTGATATGGATATGATTTGTCTGATTTCATTTAGGGGCTTATATTACCAGGGCATTTTTATACCTCTAACTTCAGACCCACGTTGCGATCAACTCCTTTAGTTTTTTGGCTCTTATGAGCTCCTCCATTAAGTTCTATAGTTGTCTGCATTCATCCATGTCGTGGTTGTGATCCTGGTGATATATGTAGTACTTCATCATGTCTCAAAGAAAAGCTCTAGTCCTCAGTGGTGTCGTATGCTTAAAATACTCCTTATCTTGAATGATATCTGTAATCTTTGCAATTGAAACTCTCAAGGGAGTGGTTTGGGGTCTCTCAAAGTCATTAAAGGGTTGTTCATAATGTTGGAATGACCTCTGATAATACTGAGTCGGCCATTGGTTCTGATTCCTTGTATGTCCTCCCTCATTCTTGTGTCAGTTCGACCTTCTATTACCTTGAGAGGGTTGATACACCTAAAATATTTAGTATTTTTAGACACATTTTTATACCTATTTTTGAGATATTGTGCTTTAATGGAAGGTATTTTTGTGTTTTTTTTTGTATATACAAGTAAAAATGGAAAAAAATGCTTAAAGGAGTGAAAAAGGATCAAATTTGGAGCAAAAATGTGAAAAATTGTTTTGATGCTTAAGCGTCGGTTAAATAGACAAGGTTGCGCCTAAGCGCCGAGACCCCTCGCTTAAGCGTCAGTGGCAGTTACTAGATGAGTAAAATCAGTTTTCATGAATTTCGAAAAGGTTTTGAGGCACTCATTGACTTAATAGGTGGTTGTAACCACCATGGACGAAAATTATCATGAAAGGATGCATCTCTTGGAAATGCATCGAATTAAGACACATTTTGAAGAGATCCCAAGGCACATCTTGGAAAACTATAAAAGAAATAAGAGAGGACTTTAAAAAAGAGTCCTAATAAGGTCTGAAAAAGTGTAAGTTCTGAAAATATTGGTAAGTTTTGAAAGTTCTTTTCTGGGGAGTTAGTTCGGAGAGATTTTCAGGAACCACTTTTCATTTACTTTATCCTTTTTATTATTTTGTTTTGAGTGATTGTAAAAGAGAAGAGATTTAAAGGAACTTCAAGAGTTTGGTGG